>VZRO01001580.1:465122-494463 GCA_013397915.1 Daphoenositta chrysoptera | reverse complement strand
AAAAAAAAAAAAAATTTTCCAATATACCTACTTTGCCTTTTCTGGGACAAGCATTTGCCTCAACCCTGCACAACAAATTGAGTCATGGAAATCAAAGTGCAAAGTTTGCCATGCTAGCTTCTTAGTGCTTTCTGTTTTCAAGGCTCATGCAGAATTACAGACCAGTGCTAATGTCATTCAGAATGGTTCTTCTCTCCAAACGTGCGACATCCTCATTTTAAACAGCAGAACACTGCTCTGTGGCAACTTTCCTATGGCTGATGCTTTATGAAATGAATGTGCTGGAAGTGCAAGGGAGACAGTTCTCACTTCAGGACCTGGACTGGTTCCTGCAGTTTTAACTGTGTAAGTTTTGAGCTAGTGGCTGCACAGGCTAACCAGCCAAGGAAGCTCTGTTATCCGGGGAGTTTTAACTGTTGGCAGACTAAACAGGCCTTATTGAATTTAACTTCTGGGTTTAGAGTGCGTTTTTATGTGTTAAATGCATGCATTTTAAATGTGTTTCATATCTGAGTGAAGGTGTATTTTTGTTCCTTTTTTTTTCTCAGATGTGGATCTGAAGACCATTTTCCTCATAAGATATAATTAAAGGTTGACTTGAAGCATCCAAATATCTAAAAAACATTATTTCTTTGACATTTTCTGACAAAGAACAATAAATTTGTTGAATGGCTTTATACTATGAAAAACTGTATGTAAAATATGGAAGCACAGGGGATTCTGGCACACATGATTGTGTAGAATCCTAATGAAATATATGAATATGGCATAAGCAAATATCTATTTCGATCCTTAAAAACTCATCATATATACTGACGTAACAAATGCACAATTTTTGGTTTTTTGACCACAGACAGCTAAGAAGTCAGGGTAATAATCTATTAATTCAAAGAGGATAATGCAGAGATGAATACCAAACCTATGAGGAGTAAATTTTAGTATGGGCAATAAAAATCTAATGTACGAATACAGGTAAAATGTAAATGTGCACTCTTGTAAAAATGAAATTTGATGGAAAGCAATAATGCATTTACAGCAGCTGGGAAAACTGAAGAATGTCCTCTTTACTTTTAGAAAGAAAAAAAGTGAGACACTGAGGATTTTCAAGGTATCAGAAGGATTGATTTAATTCCAAATGAAATCAGTTGAAGTTGCTCTATTTAATTACAGCATTAGGTTGCCTGCTTGTACAAGTGTTTTTATCTGCAGTCTCATATTTTTAAATTTTCTGGCAAATAAAAAATGATAACAGAATATGAAAGGTATTCTTTAGAGAGATGGAAAACAGAGCAAGGAAGAAAAAAGAAGACAATTTTACAAGTAATGGAGAAGCAATCAACTCACTGGGTAAATAAAAGCAGACAGAAAATCAGCAAAAACTAATTAAATATCCCTACAGTTAAGCTGTAGCCAATTTGAAAAAAAAAAAAAAAACAAACCACCTCCAAGGATGAAATCCGATTTAATTATTTAAATCCAAAAAGAAAACAGCAAAACTATTTAATGTCAAAACTTTCTTCTCCCACACCTTGACTTCTTCATTAGCGCTTGCTGAAAGTAGTTTATGTCTTGTACCTTTTAGAGAAGAAATGAAGAACTGTAAAATCATGTGATAAAGATCCCATTCTGATGGATGTATCACGTGCTGAGAGAATGTGATGACTTATGCTTGTACCTGTCATTATCTTGAAGTATTGCATCTTCAGTAGAGAGAAAACTGTTCTTTAGTATGAAATCAAATAGATTTCCAGAAAAATAATGAATTCAGAGAGGCATAAACTGTAAATAGGGTCTAACTTGCACACATTATGTAAAACATGTAGTAGCTAAGCTATACTGAAATAAATACATTTTCAGCAGCTGTGATTTTCAGATCTCTAAGGTGCATGCTCAGACAGGAGTTTAGACTTCAGCTTTTGTCTTAGGCCAATAGAACAAGTTTTCAATTATAAACTCATCCTAACTCTACTCAAAAATTCTAATATTTTCTTCACATGCATCTATATAAAATAATAAGGTTTAAAAAAAATGTAATTATATTTAAAAGACCAAAGAACACTTGATGTTGCCAAGCACCATCTCTAATTTTTATCAAGTTCATTTTGGTAGAAGTTCATGACAAAATTGAACTGTAGCTGTCACAGTAAATCTTGAGGAGTTCAAAGCTATGCTGCTCCATAATTATTATGATTAGACCTCTAACTGCAGACGGACTTCAACATTTAGGAATTGATAGCTAAAAGTTAAGTCTTCTCATCTTTCATTTAACATATAATGAACCCCAGCAATTAATAAACCCAAGAGTTCACTGAATGGAACAGAAAACCCCCTAACTGCTCTGTGCAGTATTAGAAAAAGACTCACTTTCTTAAGTATTTGGAAGTGGCTATAAGCACAATGAAGATAAGATACCTGATTGTAACTCAGAAGACATATCTGGATGCTTCATGCTTTATACAACTCTGCACGAAGTCCTTCTCTCGCCACTGAAATGAAAATTTATTTCCAGATTAGGTCTGTTCTTCAAAATTATAATTGTGTATATTCAGCACTTTTTTTAATTTAGACATTCTTGATTTCCTGCTGGGTAGAGTCAATATTGGCATACTCCGTGGTGGGGTAAATACGGATTTTGCAGGGCATGGAGTGTAGGGTGTCATATCCCAAATCACAAGTGATGGTGAGTAGAGAGAATAATTGATCATGTAAGGGTGGACCAAGATGTTTCCAAGATGTTTTAGAGGTAATGGCTGAAGCAAGTTTATCATTTAGATAGAGAAAGTTTCTCCATTGCTCCTGGTTAATTGTCAAAATGCCAGCAAAATATGTTATGAAGGCAACTACAGAACAGTTTCTAACGACTCTGGGGCTTTTGTTTTCCCCACTTATTGTAATCCCCAGTTGTGCAAGTTAGAACTGAGTGAGAGACGCAATAAAAGTTGATCAAGGCAATCAAAGTATGATAATAAATTAATATGAGAATAAATATAATAATAAATAATAATAAATAAAATTATAATTGGAGATTTACCTAAAGCTAAACTACGACATCTTGGTAGTACAATATGTTAACTTCTCTTTCATTTGAGAAGAACAAAGGTTTAAATGCAAATGGCATGTTTTTCTCCATGGCAACTGTTTCCACAATCCCTGAAAATATTGTTGCATTTCTGATGTTTGCTTATTTTTATACTGTTAGAAAAAGAAATTAATTATTTCCTACTTGATTGTTTTATGGACAAAAATTAAACTCCATTAAGAATATTTAATGACAACAGCAACAGCAACAAAAAGATATGCCAGATTCAAGTTATTTGAAGCTTGACACTGTCTTTATCTGCTAATAATTCAAAGTTAAATTTCAGAGGCGTCTCTAATGAATGACTGAAAAGAAAAATTAACCATTTGTTTTCAGCTATCTTTTTTATTGTGCAAAATAGGTAAATAAACTCCAGGCAAGTCAACATTCAGAGATTCATGCAACCATCACTAGAAAGAATTAGAAGTTTCTATTATTTATTTTCTTCAACCAAACCCAAAATGTATTTTCAAAAATTCTGGAGATTCTGCATTTGTCTGCCTGATCACAATGGCATCTTGAAGCACGTCCTCTACTAGAGTGTTATCTCAATATACTGAGATCAAAAGGTCTTTGAAACAGTTTACAACTTCCTGAAACTAGTTTTGTATATTAACCAAAACACAACAAACCCAACCGCACGTTCTACATGTTGAATATTGTGCAGATTATGATAAAGAGATATTAGCAAGTGAAAAACATGGCAATCTTTTCAAATTTCCAATGTTTTTTCACATTCTAGTTTTAAAATCCTATCCAACACATTTTCATATTGAAGTTTATGATGCAATACATTAAATAGTGCAAACTTTGTAACTAATTTTTTCAAAGCAGTTGGAAACAGTGTGTGGTTGGGGGGAGGGGAGGAAGTAATCAAAAGCAAAGGTTTTCATTACTGGAAGCAATACTGAGACTGAAATAACCACATCTTTATCCCAGTTCAGTTACTTTCTCTGGGTGAAGGTGCTGACCTTGCAGGAAAACACAAATCTAGTTTAAAGTTTTCATTTCATCAACAGCAACTAGAGTGTACAAAAATTGTCTTTGTGCAGAACAATATGTGCTTAATGGTAACAATCACTAGAAAATGACAAGGAATGGCCTATGTATTAGTTGTTCAAATTATTTACTATTTTTGAGGTTTAATCATAGCTTGTGGCTGCTAGAAATTATCATCAGTTCTGATCCTGTATACAGAAATATTCTAATCTCAGCAATAGAACTGTTTAGATAGATATGATGTTTTAGGAGCCTCCTAGAATAATAAAAAGGAAAGAAATTACTGTCTTTGCTATTGATGTTCCATTTAAATAGAAAGATTGGAAAGATATAGCAGTAACAAAAATTGACCTCAAGGGTTACTTGTTTGAAATTGATGCCTGATACAGTGTGATCTATTCAAAGGAAATAACATGCTGAGCATATTTGAAATGAAAGGAAACAATCTTAAATAAAGGGGAAATGAAAAGATTCTAGTTTCCTCATATTAAAAGACAGAATCTATATTACTGTTGATTTGGGGTAAGTAAAATCAGGGAAAAATTCCAAGAAACTATTAAGAACTTTTTTGTTTGAGGATACTTTTTTGGCCTTCAAAAAAATCTTAAAATATCTCTGAGTCTGGATTATAAACGTTGCAATCCGAATGCTCTTGCAGCACAAGAGAGTCCTAAGAATTGACTTTAAAACAAGTCATTTAATGATGGTCTGGGTGTGGCACAACATGGAATTTTCACACAGGCTGAGAAGAAAAAGAAAAATCTAAAAGAATTTCAAACACACTTGCCTCAAAGGAACCTCAGAAGGTCCACTCAGTGTCCTATAGGAAGGAAAATAATACTTGAAACCCTATCCTGAAAGATGTTTTACTACCTCCCTGTTACAAAAATCTGCAGTGAAAAAGATTTTAGGAATTCACCAAGAAAACCCTTTTTCCTGTTTATAATTAGCCTTGCAGGTTATATGCCAGTTGCCCTGGGAAGTTTTGGGTGTCCCACCCATGGAAGTGTTCAAGGACCCGTTGGAGAAGGCATTGAGCAACTTGGTCTAGTGAGAGATGTCCCTGCCCTTGGCATGGGGTTGGAACTAGATGGTCCTAAAGGTCCCTTCCAGCCCTTAACATTCTATGATTCTATGAAACTTCTCTTAATAACCCATCACCTATAATAAATATCTATTACCAGTCCTCTCTTTAAACAAACCAACCAACCAACAACAGAGAAAAACTGACTGATCATTTTCAGTAATATTTTCTTCTAGGGAAACGTGTCTTTTTTAATGTCTTTTTTTAATGCAGTAAAACTTGATCTTTTGAGTCAGTCTTTACAAGACAGTGTACCAAATATTCTATATTGTTTGTTATGCTCTTTTTTTATTCCCTTTGCTGTCAGTCTCTATAGTCTTACCAATATAGACACGGTATTTTGGCAAAGTTTCAGCATTGGTAAGTAGAGGAAAAAAATAATCCTTGCTATAACAATGATTCTGTTAATACCTTCTACAAGTCCAGGTGTATTTTTTCCCATCTTGTCATTAATCTATATGAATAATCTTGAGTAGTAGTATATGAATAATAGTAGTAGTATATGAATAATCTGCAGTATGCACATTCCCCAATTTCAACTCTGCAGAGTCCCAAGTGTCTAAGAAGATCTTGAAGAAGACGTGGACAAGAATAAATAAATAATGTGTGAGTGGATCAATATCTTTAAAATTCCTAGTTTTCTGCTTTGAATGCCTGTCCGTGTGCAGATTCACACTGTAGGGTTTTTTAGGGTTTTTTGTCTTTTCTTTTAATTTTTTTTCCTTTTTTTTTTTTTTTTCTTTTAAAAAGGTTTCTATGGAAAATATGCTGATAGAGATATCACTCAGCAAGGCACCTGCAATAATATTGGCTCTGGCTGAATATACTTTGATCAATGACAGCAGATCCACTTGGGTCTAAGATATTTTAACAAAGACCTTGATCCAGATTCTCTTTGTGCAGAGATCTCTAACTATTGATCCAAACAACCATTGAGGTTTTTCAAAACAGTCAGCTCATTTGCAATAGGAGATAATTCCTGTTTTTAATACCTGTAATCAGGCATAAACCCTTTGTTGACAAAGGAAGGGTATACTATGGACTTGCAAAGATTTTATCTAAAAAATAATCCAGGAACTCTGTGCAGTCAACAGGCTGTAGCTTATTAATCAGTTGATGCCTACATCAGATAGCTAACCCATATTTGGATGTTTGGGCTTTATGGGATTCTTTTCCTACAGTGTCTTCTTGCTGCATTTCAGGCAAATATTTTTGTAGTGCTTCTTAATCAGAAAACTTTTTACCTGGCAGGTAAATGCATTGATCCTCCTTAGCAAGATATGTTCTGCCCTTGACCTTTACTTCTAAATTCATGAAATATTCTATTGGACATTAGTTGTATTTGATTCACTCAGTCCAAACAGAAAAATCTCAGTGTCTTATTTCTGTTTTGAAAAAAACATGATGTCTCTTGTTGATTTCTCACTTTCCACAGGCACAATTTTGGTACAACCCTTTTCACTATCAGCCTCTCAAGGAAAAGGGTGGCAATTTGTTGCAATGACACAGAAGACTGAGTCTATGCAGGAAAAACAATGACTTGAGCTCATAAATGAAAAACTAGGAAAAAAAAATATTCTGATTCAATCAGGTTACTTCCAAGTAACTTTTTTACCTTGGGTAGAACCTGAGATAAGCTGTGACAGAGGTCTCATTCATAAAGGAAATAATGTAAGAAGAATTGATTGCCACTTCCTAGCAGAAGAAATAGCCTCGAAAAAAACTCCTCACAGACAGAAGGAGTAGAGATCAATTTGCGACTGTATAAGTATCAAGTTTAATTCTGTGCAGAAATAAGGTTTCTGATTAGCAGAACTAGATTCAAAAATGTCTAAGAATCCAGTGAGAATATTGGAATGAAATGAGGAAAGAAAGGAAAAGGAAATGGCTGACATGGAATTTAAGACTTCTACCCTGAACTCAATTTTAGCGCTTGAAGACAGCGGTCTGTGGCAAGTAGTAGGCTATACCAGCTACCAGGTTTTAATAAAACCAGTGGTGATGATCTTCCCCCTAGCTGGTCCAGGGGATAACTATTGTGCTTGGGATTTAGAAGGTCTAAATTGGAATTGTGGCCCCTTTTATGCTACCACGGGCAGAAGCTCTGGAAATGGTCTTGGTATGTTATCGCTAACAAAGTGAGGAACTGAATCAAATCTGCAATTACACAGCTCTACTCCTGAGCCAAACGGACCCTTTTCTCTAGCAACCAAGATCCTCACAACAAAAAAATCCCTGACATCTTTTCAGAGAGACACAGGCAACTAATGGTTACTTTACGATGTTCTTTCTTTGGTGAGAGCAGATATTAAAATCCAATAGGAGCATGTGTGTAATTATCTCACTACAGTATTTATAACCACTAATTTGGATCCTACTTTGCAGTGGTTAAGAAGAGATTGGTCAAACGCTCATAAAATTCTGCCTTCTGGGGCCTTTTCCAACCTCTTACTGCCCTGTGGATATTTCATTCACCCATGCCATTAAGAAAGTGGTAAAGGTCAGGTGTAAAAAGAAACACAGATTGTGCCTGCAAAAGGAGTAATACTTTCTTCTCATTCCTCCTGCTGTTCCAGGAGTCTGGATGTGCTAGATTCTTAACCTCTTTGTTAAATAAGAAAGAGGAGTATTTTATCTCCAGTAACAAAGCGAAGGATAGCCATTTGAGTGGGCTGGCTTTGTAGCTTACTCTCTATTCTAAGGTTGGAGCTGTCTTCAAGTAATTTTACAAAACTTGGAAGTGTTTTTTTTTTCAGACAAGAAGCCCTAAATTTGCAACCCTGAGGAACTGTGTGGTATAAAGAAAACAAGCAGTCCCTTCCTAGGGAAAATATATAAAAGCTGGAAACTGAACAAATAGTGTCCATGTATTTCTAGTTTCCATTCAACAGTTGGAGGTAGAGGCCAGAGCCCAAACATGCTTCTGTTGTGACTGTGTAAGATTACTTTTTGACATCTCAGCCAAACAGTGTTTTGCCTTGAAATCTGCCTTATTCAAAGTTTCAGACAATAAGAAGAAATAAACCTTGCCTTTTCAGAGGAGGAGGAACACTAAGAGAATCTAAAGACAGATTTCTTGCTAGATCCAGCCCTGGAAAAGGAGAGTGAGCTTTTGCAACTCAGAAAGACATAGAAGGAACCAATGAACTTAGGGTCTTGTAGTGGGGGGGTTGAGCTTCTTGTACTTTATTAACAAGAATCAGAGAAGATTTTCATTTAGACTTCCTCCCTGTGACTTTTCTAAGCAAGTCACCCTCTCTGCAGTTGGGGTTTGCACTGAGGTCATTGAATGGTCTTTCCCCTCGTTGACAGGAAAGTGTTCCTCCTGTTTGAATTCATAGGAGTCTCCAAGAGCAGAAATACACAGAGCTCAGTGCCTGCAGGAGATAAGACTCTTGTCTCAGATAGATTGTCTGATGTCTCCTTTTCTAGCAAAGTACTGGTTGCTTTTATTTTGATCTTGTGAATATCAGATGCATTTTGAATTCTCATTTTGTTCTTTGAACTAGAAATTCCTCTTGGACTGGCACTTTGTGCAAGTCTTACAAACAATCTTGATTATTTCTTTCTTTAAAACCATTAATGAAAATATTGTCTAGAACTTGGCCCAAGCCAGATCCCTACAGGTATCCATCTGAAACATCTCCTCAGCTCATCAGCAAACCATCAGTTTCCACTCTAAGAGTACACACTGACTTGGAAATTTGGCTTATGCCCATAGTATATAACCTGACCTTCATAATTTTCCAAATGTCATGTGACTATGCCAGAAAGATTACTGAGGTAAAAATGTATCACAAGTATTACATCATTCTTATATTCTAGGCCGGTTACATTGCTAAAAAGTAATAGCAATGATCAGAAAGAGTACATGTTTTTTACTGTTGTCATTCAGTTGCTTATAAATTGATTACTCAACTCATTGAGAAGGCAAGTTGAAGCACTAAATCTGTAATTTATCAATTATACCTATTTTCCTTTGATACAGTTTCCTTTGGGAGGGTAAACTTCCTGAAGTAGCAACCCTAACTGTTCAAGAATAACTGTGATATGGTCTCTATTACTCACGAGGTACTCCAGCAAGAATTTTATCATTCTCTGAACATTTGAACCTCTCTAACTTATCCTATGCAAAGTTCCCCTCCACACATTTTGTAGGACTGTGCCCTACATACTCTTTTCCAATAAATAATTAAGTACTTAGTCCCACATTGCTTTCTTCCTTTGGTTGCTGTTGTTGCATGATCAAAAATTTCATCTGCAGCTTCTTTTTGATAAGGGGTTTTGTTTTGTTCTTTCTCCTTTTATCTTCACCTAGAGAAATGCAACAAATTTGCCTCTCACCTTATTCTAAGCTTCAGAGAGTGACTTCAAAGCATTCTTGATCTACAGTATCGGTCTCTTTTTCTCCTGTTCATGCTTCCTGAATAAACTGTTTCTGTTTTACTAGACTTCCAATTGTATTAATTTGTTTTACCAGCTTTCTGTGATGTTGATTAACCAAGTTTTTTTGGTTATAAAGCAATATTTCAGATCTTTTCTCTACAGTTCCTCAGCTGTTTTGAGTTTCTGCTGATAGTTATACAGACAACTCATAGTTCAGCACATCAGGGAGGAGTGTGATCCAACATAAATGTTGCATGTGAAATGTTCTATAGTGAACACAGTTTTGATACTTTCATTGACTATAGCTGTTTATAACAATGGATCCCATTCTGCTGTCCTTACCTGTGTGCCAAAGTCACGCCTTAAAAACACAAATGAAATCCACACCTATGGCAAGTCTACGGAAATATCATGAAGTAGTGACTGCCCTTAAAACTCTCACTAAAATGATGAGTGCTAAGGATGCTAAACATTTTACTATATGAGCTCTCTAATCCTTTGTTTTGGTGATTTCACAGGCAGTGGTTTCTGTGAGAAGTTTTACCGCATCTTCTAATGTTTATAAAATGTGAGTTTGAAAATTTTATTTAGTAGGATAGCGGCCAATGGATAGGAGTCCTGATAGATACCAGAGACAAGTGGTGTCCCTCAGGAGTCTATACTGAGGTCTGTGATATTTGATATATTCTTTAATTACATAAAGGGATTAACTGCACTCTCAGCAAATTTGCAGATGACACCAAACTGAGTGGTGCAGCTGACAGACCTGAAGGAAGGATGGCATCCAGGGGGACCTGGACAGGCTCTAGAAGTGGCCCATGGGAATCTCATGAAGTTTAACAAGAATAAGTGCAAGGTGCTGCTTGACCATATCAACACAGGCTGGGGAATGAACAGATCAGAGCAGCCCTGCCCAGAAGGACTTGGGGTGCTGGGGGATGAGAGCCTGGACATGACCCAGCCATGGGCACTCCCAGCCCAGAAAGCCAAACGTGTCCTGGGCTGCATCCAAAGCAGCGTGGGCAGCAGGGGAGGGAGGGGATTCTGCCCCTCTGCTCTGCTCTGCTGAGACCCCACCTGGAACACTGCATCCAGCGCTGGGAGCCCCAGCACAGGGAGGACATGGACCTGTTGCAGTGAGTCCAGAGGAGGCCATCAAGGTGATTAGAGGGATGGAGCACCTCTCCTATGAGGAAAGGCTGATACAATCGGGATTGTTCAGCCTGGAAAAGAAAAGGCTTTGGGTGACTTAACTGTGGCCTTCCAGTACCTGAAGGGAGCCTACAAGAAAAACGGAGAAGGACTTTTTCCAAAAGCTTACAGTAACAGGACAAGGGGGAATGGATTCAAATAGAAAGAAAATAGGTTCAAGATTAGACATTAGGAAAAATTTCTTCACTCTAAGGGTGGTGAGGCAAAGTTGTCCAGAGAAGCTGTGGATGCCCCATATTTTGACGTGATCAAGGCCAGGTAAGACAAGTCCCTGAGCAACCTGGTCCAGTGAAAGGTGTCCATGGCAGGTGTTTAGAACCAGATTCTCTTTAAGATCCCTTCCAACCGAAACCATTCTGTTTGAAGAATTGTGAAGAAGTTTGAAGAACTGTGGTCCCAACTCCATGGAAACTCAAGACATGATTTATAACTTCCTGACCTCTGAAGATTTGGCCCCAAGAATTTCAACTGCCACAGGTGAAGCACTGTTTTTAAATGTCCAAACCTGCAACTGTGATGATAGTGTTACACTCGTTTCAAGTTTATTGTAGATCAGGGAGTTGTGCCATCATTGTGTAAACCTGGACCCTAATTTGAAATTCTCTGTACTATACAGAGCAATTTTAAGATCTATTTTGACCTCTTAAATTCTTGTAACATATTTCATGCCCTAAATCTAAATGAAGTGATATAATTTTTTAGGCCTAAATGCAATACAGCTTAAAAACATTTCAGTGGCAATCTTTGGTGCCAGAATAGAAACAGAAAACCTAGCATGCCTCAAACAGATGGAGATATCCATCAAGTTGTTTAAATATTTATACTAAAATACATATAAAATCTATGTTAGAAAACAGTAGTTAGGGAATGCATTTTCATTTAAGAACTGTATAAGGCAGAGGTTCAGTTTTATGATAGCTCTTTGACTAATGAGTTGTTTTCATATCATTCTGCTTTTCTAGCTTGCATAATTTTTAAAAATCCTTAAAAGATGAATCTATCTCTATAAATAATCTCATTCACTTCAAGCTGATTCTTTTCAGGTGCCACTTTTTTCAGAGTAAATAACACTCAAGATTTTGTGTAACAGTCTGCAGGATCAAGAATTCATAAAACTGTATGTAAATCCTAACCTACCCTGTGGCAAAGACACACATTTCTTTTCCTCTACAGAATGAGCCATTTAAAAAAAATAATCTAAGAGTCAGCTAAGAAATCCAGGTATACTCCACAGTTTAGATATGATACCCAAAACTTCACAGGTGTGCTTCTTCTTGCATTGACATTTTGCTCTATTGGTGTCTTTCATTCTACAAGCTGCCTAACTAAAATTGTTTGCCACATCCTCTTCTTTCTCAGCCACGCAGTAAAGCAGGTAGCAATCCATCAAAGCCCTGGACCACTAGTAGAGCCAAAGCAGGTTTTGCACAAGCCCACAAGCAGATTTCCCACTAAATGTCAATGTAATAACTCTGTTTTCAATTGCTGGAAAAAACCACAGCAAAGCAAACATTGTGACTATAGCACTTGCCCAAGGTCTTATGCTCACCTCAATTGGGACAAGTTTAAGCTCACAGTTTTGAAGAAAAATTCCTCTGGTTCTGAAGAGCTCAGAATGTTCAGGCTGCTTCACAGCAGCAGCTGTGCTGCTACTGGGAACAGGGAGTTTTCAAGATTCATGGCATCAGACAGAATAATGGTCATGAGAGCCTGCATCTCTAATCTAGTAATGAAGCAACTTGCTATTGCAATTTGCATTAAGTAGTTCCTGAATAAAAATGAAATAAAATTAGAGAATGCTCCTAAGTTACATCTGCTTTGAATTCTTAGTGAGAAGAGAGGTTGTTTCCAACATGGTACAAAGGATAGGCAGAGGTAATTAGGTCTTTTTTTGATGCTTTTTAAGAAGAAAAATTGTTAAGACCATTCAGTTATGTTTTCCAGGTTAGAAGTTTTAACATGATTGTGGTTTAAATTCTTCCCTAGGATTTAAGAATAAGGTATTGTAACTCCTAGCTTGCAAGGATGTGGAAGTCCATTTTTTGCCAATGATGCTATACTTATACCAAATGCCACCACACAGCTTTGTATATTATGTGTAAATTATATTATTTTGGAAAAATGACACAATACCTTATTCCTACTGAACTTATGTGTATGCAAGTATTACATATATCTATATCTATATCTATATCTGTTTCTATGTCTATATCTATGTCTATATCTATATATATCTATCTCAGCTAGAGAACCATCATGATGTAACTGTTTAGAGGAGTGGAAAATCAAGCCAGCTTTGTTCATTAGAAACAGATTTGTTAATGGTCAGATTTTAATATTCATCTGCACCACTAGATACACAAAACTCTTCATCTTTTGCGAGTCCCACTCTAAATTAGCTGAGAGTATACAATACCATGGAGCACATGCCATATAGTTACTACCAAAGCGTGCAGTCCTTGTCGGGTTTTAGTTGCAGAGGTCCCACTGATCAGGCTTGGGAGTTATTCAACTGGAGATGTCAGAACTGAAATGGGTTTGTCTTCCTTCACTTCCTTCAGTTCCACTCACTTGTGCTCCATGTGCTTATGTTAGTGTTCTCCTATCCAATAAGTTTTATCTTTTCATTTTGCCAGTCATCCTAGAGTGTTTGGAAGGATGTCCCTTATGCTTATCTTGTCCTCTCTCTGACAGCTTTAGTTGTCAGGATGCCTTTTATATGCAACTAGACCTGGATTTGTTTGACTATTTGGTGAATGTATCACTCAAATATTTAATCAAAGTTCTGTCTGGCTATGCCATCATAGTGTTATAAATACATACTACTGTAAATTATGACATTAAAGTTTCATACTTTATAGTGTAGCTAATGTTGATTATATCCTCATTGGTCCATTTATAGTTTATTGGTGTCACAGGTCTCTGCATTGGCTAAAATCTTATTTGTCTTGATTTATTATTTTCAGTTTTTTTTTTTTTTTTTTATTCTACTGTAAAAAATATGTGGCACAAACCTTTCAGAAAGAGAGAACTCTTATGGAAAAAACCCTCTACTTTCTGACTGTCTGCAGAGACGACTCAGCCTCTTTTACACAGTGAGCTCACCATGGCAGAACAGCTTTGCTTTTGCTGTCATTACTTACAGTGTGACACCTGAAGACAAAGATGCCATTTCTCAACTACCAAGTGATTGTTTCATTGTCTGTATAGACGGAAGTATCAAGTTCCCACCAGGATCAGCACATTTGATATTCATGCCTCTAATGCTGAAGTGGTTTACTTATTTCTTTAATCAAACAGCCAAGAGAAAACATAATTATAATAGTACAAGCCTGAATGGCAAATTAATCAAACCTCTTTAAAGTTCTGATTTTGCAGCTGGAACATTGCCTGCTATAGCTTATAAATGTTTTGCCAAGTACTTAAGGTGCTCAAAATTTACAAACCAGGAAGGATGTGAATTTTTCTGGCAAATGTCCTCTGGATCTACTTCAGTTATACTTCTCTTAACTGTCACTCCAGAGTAACAGTGTTTTGCTGGTTCTCAAAATACGTACTTTCCTACCAGAGGAGAAATGCAGTCAGTAATTTCTCAGTCCAGATGTATTTCCTCCTGACCTTTTCTGAGTTGTTAAATTGTAGTGAATAATGAAGTTTATCCTAAGCAAGGACTCAGTAAAAACTGCAAAGTAAATGGAAGTTCGGGTCAGTTTTATAAATGGTTACTCAGCAAGAACAAGGAAACAAATCCATTCTGTAAATACTACTCATTTGTTTAAATGCAGCTTTCTCACCCCCACCCTGTGATACTGACACACAGGCTGCCTAAAGATCAAGCTGTTGTGGAGCCATTGATCGTGTATATGTATTTTATAATAACCACAAAGTATTTATTTGGACTTTACCTAGTTTACCTCAACCGACATTTTACCTTGGGACAGAATGAATGTCTGTGAGAAGGCTCTTTTTAAAACCAGTCCCAAGTGACGTTTTTAACGAAGCAAACCAAGGGAATGTCAGTCTGGGATCAATCGACCATCAAGCTCTTCCCTGACTCACCTTCTGTGTTAAGGTGGGAAAGTGAGTGTGTCTGCCCCAGAATGTAGAACTAGCCTTCACTGAGGTTGTTGTAGGCACAGTTTTAAATTCTAAATAGTTAAAAGCTGGCTTGGAAACCTACCCATTGCTGCCTGCAGAGTGAGACTGTAGGTAACTATTCACTCATCCTCTCCTCTCATCTCCCTGTGATCCTCATTACTTTCAGTATTTAGAATAAAATAGAAAATATTTTGTCTACAAAACCTTCCAGGTGCCTTGCTACAATCAACCCATTCTTCATTTTGGTATTGCTCTTTTCCCTGTTTTGTCTGTCTGTATGCAAGGACAGCCAGAAGAAATTAATAGCAAATCCAAACTAACTTAACATTAATCTGAATGAAATAAATGCTATTCCTGCTTTCACTGTACTGTAAGAAAATAATATAAATTGATAATTTGAAATCTGGGGTTTAGTCAGGCATTACAGATCTACCTCAGGGGTTTTTTCTGCTTTTAGTTCTCTCTGTACAGGAAAAATTATTGAAATGGCATGGAAGGACACATTAGTCATTTTATTTGTGTAGAACATATATCATTTAGCAGGGGTCAGCAACTTGCAAAGGTTAACACTAAAGTACTGAAAAATCAGAGAGATAAGTAGGATAATGCTTTAGAAATGAAAATTTGTATCAAAAAATCCTTAACATTCACCTGTAAAACAAGATTTTGACAATATAATTTCTATTAGTCTCCAGCAAAAAGTTTCTTGAAATGAGTATTTCAGATAAATGAGCTTCATAGAAATGCATGAGGTCAGGTTGAAGTTGACAGGTTTTTTCCAAGAAACAGAAGCTTCCCCAGTTAATTCAGGGGAAAAGAGTCAACAAGGAGAGACATCCATAAAATTCCCAATAACCAGATGCACCATAGTTACACACAATAGAGCTCTAGTGTGAAAGTGGTCATGGCGAGGGGTGGGGATTTGGGAATGTCCTCTACATTCATAACTATTCACAACTATTTGGAGACAGGCGTTACTTTAGTTTTGGCAATAAAAAAAACCAAACAAAAAACAACCAACCAAACAAACCAAACCGAAACAAAACAAAGATGAAAAATATGTGAATTCTAACCAACTCTTGTCAATGGTAAGCAGCTTCACAAAAATAGAATTATATGCTATGGAAAACGACTTACCTGATAGGCAGTGTTTGTGGACATTGGGAGAAAGCTGAACACAGAAGGGTTAATAGATAGCAGAGATTATTTTAAAAAATATTTATCTATTTTTTACAATCCAGGAAATTCTGAAGTGCTCCTGGAATAAAACATTATTGATAAACAATTTTATGATCTGAGTCACTAGTGACAGAATAGAAAGACAGTTGTACTGTATCAGGCCCCAGAAATGGTAGTCATCCCTGTTTGGAATATATAAAGACTGGAAAGAAACCCAGGTTCACCTCTGCAGCCATGTGAACTATGGGGACTTCCTTCTACCGTGCTCAGGGGACCTATCCCTGTTTTGTCAGGGATAAGAAACAGCATTAAAAACTGTGAGACTTAGCAAAAGTTCAGAACTTCTTTTTAGATGGGTTGTGCCATATCCTACTGTAATAGGTAAAGTACAGGATTGAGATGTGAGAAGAGCTCTGTAAAGAATGTGTCTTACCCTTTCCTTGTGTTGTGATCCCCTTTCAGAACACCCCGATGGGAAATGACAACACAGCCCCAGAATACTTTCTCTGCTAACCTGCTTAATTGTGTACTCACTCATTTCAGTGAGACTGCTATGCTCCACGGGCTTGCTGCAGTTCTGCAAAAAAGCAAACAAATCACTTTAAACTTTCCTCTTTAACATCCCCTTTTTTCCTACTCAACTATAACATATAGTGTTTGGCAAAAATAATTTTGCCCAGAGTGAAAACTGATGGAACAGCACAACAAATCTTTTGTGCAGTGCTTGCGAATCTGGCACAACCCCCAGCTTTGCTTTCTGCACTACATTTGTCACTGCAAAGACGCTACTGAAGTGAAACAAAACTAGATCTCCGTATCACCTTTTGCAATCTCATTGAAATAAACACAATGCCTTCTTCCACAAATATGCGATTAATTCTTTCTGTCAAGAAGCACAATGTAATATTCATGCGATGAAAACTATCTTAGTCTACTCATCAAAAGTATAACTACAGCAGGGAAATAGACTTTTCATAATTTACATAACACTGAAGACATTAATTTGTGTGTTTCATTTATCTATTATACTCTACTAATGAATAAATGACTAAATTGAACCTCATTCTCTAATTGCAATTAATAAAAGGAAGTCATCACTCAGGAATACTACCAGAATTAACCATCTTCTGCGGTTAATTTAAACATATGTGGTACAAATAATCTTGCTTGAAGCAGATGGACAGCTTGGAAACATTCATTCTGTTTATCAGAAAAGGTTTTGATTTACAAATATGCAAATGTATTTATTTATCTCAGGTTCTGCTGCAGCTAAATTGGGAACTTGTAGTTCATGTGCATTTTAAAATTATATTTCTATTTCTTCCGTCAATAACAAAGGGTAATAAATACATTGATCTCACACACTCAGACACACACAGAATTTGTTTAACATAAAAGAGAAATTTATTTTTAAATAAAAAATAATATGTTTGGGATAAAGTGTTAATGAAATAACAGAAGAAAATGTAGTTTTTTTCCTAGAAATATCATGTTGCAGATCGAATTCCAATCCCTGCACAGTTCACATTATTTTAGTCTATCTCACTGCACAGCAAAGGTCCTGGACCTTACAGTTTGGATTTATATTGGAAGCAAAAGTTCCAATGGCTCAAATGATGATAAAACCAAGTGACTACTACTATTCTTCTTCTATAGCAAATCAGTTTATGAAAATTAATCTCTTAGGCCCAAGTACTATCACAGGAAGGTCCATGGGAAGCACTAATTTAAATCACTCACTGGATCAATTACCAGATGTGCTTGGGACTAGGGAGCAAGGCTGAGGCTCCCTCTCCAAGTAAGGAGTTTAGTAAGTAAATACAGTAACGTAGGGGTTTAGATTTCATGAGTAGGAACTTCTTGTCTCTGTCTGACCTGATGAGTGGGATTCTTTACAGAATGATGAGTGGGATTCTTTACAGAGCTTTCTCAGGAGGAGAGGGATTGCCTGATGCATGTTGCTGCTCATGCACTCCTTCCACCAGCAAGAGAGGGCCAAGGCACGGTGCTGAAATGAAACGAAAGGGAAGCGAGGAGGGATGACAGTGAGCTCACTTCTGTTAGCTCAGCACTGACATATGCTGACTTCAAGTGCACAGAACTGTTGTGCACTATGTCAACATGGATTTATAGGGTTTGAGCTTTTGTCATCAGGTCAGCCAAGGTTTTGACATTCCTACCCTAGCCAAAATACAGTTTCCCAAGTAACACATATTCCTTGTTGTTTTTTCTTTTTTTTTTTTCGAAGTGACATGCTTTGTTTTGTTTGCTTGCTTTTCAGTTTTGACAGGTTTTTAATTTGTTTCTTGTAAACTTCCAATGCATGAGTAGATTATTTATTGTTTAATGTAAAGCATAATATACTTAGCAAATTTGACCTAGTTGGCTATGTATCTCTCTTTAGCCACAGCGCTATCTTTCAAATTCAAAGATGAACAATGAGTGGAGTTTTAATCCCCTAGAAATCAATTAGTTTATCATCTGGCATAATGCATTTGAGACTAATACAGTATCGTAAAGCAAGAGAGCTTGTCAAAATTTCATTCCTTTCCTACTAGCAAGTGTCTTCAATTCTGTCATAGTTTCTCTGTATCATAATATCCATGTGGCATATGTTGAATTTGCATTCAGGTCATGTTTCAGGCTGGAATAAGGACTGGCATTAAGTATAAAAAAATTACAGTTTCATCTGACCCAGAATTTCTCCAAGTGAAAGCAAAGATCAGTGCTGATACACAGCAATCTAGTATTTTCCCCATCTTACAGGTTAGATCTTTATATAGCATAATGACCACTGACAGCCAGATGAACAAGTTTTCTCTCAGTGAAACTTTTTAAGCTTTCATTCAAGATAAAAAAAACATTTTTTTATTTCTGTACTCTAATTCTGGAGTTTTAGATTGTAGACTTCGTAAGAATAATTTAAAATTAACAAATTGCATAATAACCTGTAATAGTCTTACAGACAGTAAGGAAAATAAAGGTATTTGTGATCCACCAAAGGTAGAGCACAAGTTGTCAAGTAATGAAAACAAAAAGATCTCAGATCTTTCTGTTTAGTGTTTCTCTATTACCTGCAGTCTTGAGCAAAAAATTCATACATGGCATATCACATTAACAGGAATAAGTGACATCAGTAATTTGAAAGAAAAAAAATTCCTATGATAATTTTAATTTTAGCATTTTAATATTAGATTGTTTAAGGAATACAGTGAAAACAGCACTGTAACATACTTTTCACTAATGGGTTTCATCATATTTGAATAAGCACTCTTACGCTGATGCTAAAATCTAATATCTCTAACCTGCAAAGATGGCATTTTCAGCATCAAAAATATTACAATACTTTTACAGAGCTATAGCCTACATGCATATTACAAGTTGAAGATTATAGATTATATGATGAGAGAACAATTTCTTTGAACAGGTGATTTCTCTTTCTTAGTTACCTAGAGTCTGCATTTTTCATCTGGAAAATACTTACTATCATATAACTTTTTAGCATAATTGTGTATGCCACAATCCTTTTTATTCACACTTTAGACTGTGAATATGGTGTAATCTGCAACCTCTGAAGCTGTGCAAGAACAGAGAAGGAGGGCGGTGCTGCACTGAATAGTGAGACAAGATGTCCTGGATGGTCAAAGCGATATATTTCAGGCCCAGCTCTGATTTTCCTAACACTTTTAGATTGTGACATAATCTGTGTTTTGGAATAAGGGCATTCCTTTGTGTTGTGGAATGGGCATTTTAGGGATAAAAGAAGAATGAGATATTTTAAACCAAAATACTGCTTTTAAGGTAAACCAGTGAATTTAGTTTCTTTATGGAGATGCAGCTACTGTGCCTCTTCTTGCAGAATCAGCCTGATGATGCCTCGTGTCTTCTTAAGAACTAATATATCTGAGACTAAGAAATTGCTTTTCTCAGTTTTCTTTTTTTGTTTGTTTCTCTTTTTTTGTTGTTGTTTTGTTTTGTTTTTTGTTTTTGTTTTTTAATTGTCTGTTTGTTCTATAAGAATCTATGCAGGGAACCTTGTGATGGGGGCAATGGTGGCAGCCAGGGCAGGTGCTTGTACTTCTGAACAACTAGAAAATCCTTTCATAAGACCAGGGGCTGATACAGCATCCTCTGTGAGACAGCGAAATCATCTGAAATGTATGCACAATCTCCCCAGCAAAAGCCTGACAGAGAGGCCTTTCCAATTCTCTGTTTTAAGTCTTCAAAGCTAAGCTTTCAGGAAGGCTGTTATAGTATGCTTAAAAGAAGTCCTTTGGTTGAAAAACATCCCTAAAATATACAGAGGACTTTAATACAGCTCGCTGAGACTTAAAACACATCTAAAGGTAAAAGGCAGCTTTAAGGATATTCAGTTTTTCTGATAGGTGTTACAAAGGGCCACACATGATCAATATGTCCTAAAATGATATTGTTGCTCATTCTGTGGTCAAAGCTGAAGTTTGCATTTTATCTTGGAATTCCATCACAAAATATTGTCTCTAAAATTAAATTTCTCACTGTGTATATATAAAACACTTACTGTATTCAGATTAATTTGAATTTCTCAGTGACTATCAGAGTATTTTAATTAGACATTTTAAGAAATATAGCCTGTTGTTGGAATGCATTTTTGTGAATGATAATAATTAACTGCAGGAGACATGTAAACTTGTTACAGAGAGCAGGGCAATTAAGCAAATAAAAAAAATTCAACGAAAATAAGGAAGAGAAAAAATATTTTATTGGGGTAAAATAATTTCTTAAAAAATATTTCTCTTTCTTCTAGGAAAGAATTTGCAGAATGGTTGGGGGTTTTCCACCATTTTTGTTAAACTCTTCTGGACAGCTATAGCAACTCTGAATAAAGATGTAAGTTAATACATAATCAAATGCTAGCATGCAGTAAAAGGTTAGCAGCTGTTCTAAACAGCTTGGCTAATTAGGATGGCATAATACCAGGTCAGGATGAAATTTTAAAATTTTAAATAATTTCTGAAAGGGCTTTTACTTTTTTTTATTCCACATTCCAGACAAATCCATTCAGAAAGATCATGTGACAAGTTTGACTGTCTTGAATCTGTATCTTTCAGTGATGATTTTTTGACTAAAAGAAAATTTTTTTCTCCTGTCTACATAATTTTAATTAATTTTTCATGTACTAGCTACAAATGATATCTGCCTTTTTGTAAGAGGTTTTTTTGTGTGTTTTAAATTTTTTTTTATGAAAGGGTAGGGCATACAGATTTGTTGCTTTTAAAACTTGAAAGATCAAAAAAAATTTTAAACCTCATTCTTATGGAATACTTTACACAATGAAACACTGAAATATTTTTCTTAGCTATTCCTTATTGTGTTATGCTTTTATGAGATAATACTTGTTAAGTGTCCACCCACAGATAAAAAATTCCATGTTATGAGAATCTGAAAATAACTTCCTTATTATTTAGTGAAAGTAAATGTAGTGACAATATTCTTTTATTTTGTTCTTTGATTTTGCACTCAATTTTTTTCATGAAATAATAAAATTAATTATAAAACCAAATGAATTATTTTATTATATATGTCATTAGGAAGTACAAAATAGTTAAAAACCTGAAAAATAATAAGAAATTATATTTCATCCCTGTTGGAACTTGTTGCTCATATTTTTTTTTGAAATTCAATTACAAGAAATTTAATCTGAAGGGAAGACGTAGGATAGATTGAGCAGTATCTGACAGGCCTTTATCAAAGTATCATCTTCACCCATCTTTTGTACTTATTTTGGCACAGTTCAGATGGATTACTCACCTCCTCCTGAATTCCCCATGTAAAGTAACAAGTTAGTTCTTGGCTAACCTTCCTGCTCGGCACGCTTAGAATGTTTTCCATGCTTTTGAATTTACTGCCTTTTTCCAGTCTCTTTGTATCAGAATAAGCAGGACCATGCACAGCCATCAGACAAGATGGTAGTAATCTTCTTTACTCCATAGTTCATTTATGAATTTCATATTCAAAAGGTGAAATTAATTAAATAGAGGCTCTGATAAAGAAATTGCCTCCAGGAAACCAGTCTTCAGATATTTTTTTTGTAACTGTCATTTGTCTATGACTCCAGTTTCCTGTTTTACTTCCTCCCTCTTCTAAAAACTAGTGGCATGTCTGGTGTCTCAGACTGGTAAGTCTAACAACATAATAAGATATGTCTGTCTTTCCCAGTAACAGCAGCTGAGCTCATAAAAGATATAACTTTTCTCCACAAATTTTGTTGTGTTCAACTCCAATGAGGAAAACACATAGCTGCAGAAAACACATAGAAGAAGAAACACATTTATTTTTTTTATTTTAAAACATATGTTTACATATTTATGACATTCTTCTGATTAGTGCACTTAAAATTAACTATTCTGTGCAGCAACAGTTGCATAATTTAAATGATCAGGTTTCTAAACAACCACAATCTGAGGTCCGTAATATTATGGAAATCCATGCAATTAATGTTTTTAAAGGTGCACTGAATTTAAAATCACCTTCATTAATGGCACAGTTGCATTCCAACTGCCTTTCATGTTTTGCAAATGTGATTAATATTTCTGCCCACTAGAAAAACTTATAACCATTCATTGCAATAAATTTGAAATGCAAAGATTCAGCTATACAGGAGGACAGGATGAAGAATTTTACCAAAACGGTAAATACTCTCAAATAATGGATTTTGAATATTTGACTTTCTACATCGCATATAAATCAGTTTGGACTACAAAACATGCTATGTTTTTCCCTGCATAACTGGTTATTCATGTATAAGGATTCCTACTTCTTGCAACAAACTACATTGATAGAATGTGTCCATGATGGAAGTACACATAGCCACCTTTTGCAACATCAACTGCTACAGGGAGAAACCTGAGGGGTGCTCAGACAATGTGCATGTAGTGTCGTGGGTGGCTTTATTCGGTTTTAGAAATATAAAACTTACCATGACATCATCTTCATTTGATGGAAGATGTTGTGGCTGTTCTTCTGTCAAAGACACATTAATTCAGGAGAAGTAAGTTTGGGTAAAAGCAAATAAGGTCTGTGAAAAATTCAGCATTTCTGGAACTTAATGAATGTTTCTTGCTTCTAAGTTTAAAAAGGAAAAATATAAGCAACAGAAGATATTTTTTCTTTTTCATTGGTTTATGTACTAAACCTTCTCGCTTTTGTCCTACATGTATCTACTTTGTGATATGAAGGAAACATAGATTTTACAGGAATTTGCCCCAAACATTTTCACGTAAGTGTTAAGATATTTTTTACTTTACAGCATTTTTACTGTTACTTATGTTAGAAGAGTTTTCTGAAGTCTGCAGTCATCCTTCTGATAAAAAACATCTACTATGCAACCAAAACCGCAATCCTCTTACCCTTAACTGCAGGTATTGTGAGATAAGACAGCCACTTGCCAACCATCGTCAGACTAAGTCTCTATTTTTCCAGAAACTTCAAAGCAGATACTTGCTACTGGCAACGTCCTGGGTTTGTCTCATAACAAATATTCAGGGCCTTACATCAAGTACAGCTGAGTACTATAATAGGTAATTCTGTCTCTGTGTTTTACTGATAACCCAACTGCCATGGTTTCTGGATTAGTATCAAAACTCTTTGGAATTCTGCATTGTTTCGTCATTGTTTTGGTTTGACAGCTGGGATAGTGTCTGAACCAGGTTGAAACAGCCCCCTTTCCAGGATTTCAAATATATTCTGCTCTCTTATCTGAAAGAAAGCTGCTTCTCTGCCTTATGAAGTGTATGAAGTGGTTCAGATGGGAACACTCAGGGAACGTGGGAGACTCAAGGGAGTCGTGACTCCTTGAAGAGGTATGTCTTCACACATATTCATACGGACAGCAAGCCTGCAGAAGGCTGAATATCATCAAAACAGTGCCAAATCTGCTTGATGCCACTGCCAGAGCCTCCTGCCAGCCCGAGCATTTTCCATACACCTCTGTGCTCCGACCTGTTCAGAACAAGGTTTGAAAACAGCTACAATATTTCCTTTTTCTGAACAGTTTTGAAACACCTCGGCTTAGAGGGTGTGACAGCTTCAAACAGCTTCTTGAGTTTTTTATGGTAGCTGGCCCCTTGTAACAACTGTGTGTGTACCAAGGTCTCTGTTAGCTAAATAAAAATAGCACAGTGAACACCACTGAGGCTATTTTGTTACTTTTTTTTTTTTTTAAAGCCATTTCAGTCCCATCATTCCCGTATGTTGTTCAAGCCCCAAGAACACGACCAGCTTTCAAATCTTTTGAGGGGCATTGTTTTGTATGACACCATTAGACATTTGCTGAGAGTTTGATTTCAGGGAGACATATAGATCTCACAGTCAAACGTAAAACCACCATTAGCCACACATCAGCCCCTCCGCTGTGCCGTGCAATTACCTGTGTCATTGAAAAGTTGCAAAAAAGCTACCCCCACCATACTGTCTCCACAGACTACTGCTTGAGTGATTCTTTGAAACAGACAGTTTAATATCAGTGATTGTGCCTAAATCCTTTAAGTGTAGATCTCAGGGAATGCTATCCTTAACTATATATAATTTTGTTTGGATAGTCTTTCAGCCAATTATGCTTCCTCATTTTACTCTTTTATAAAACGCCCCAAATTATTTCTGTATGTCGTGGTACATGAAAACTTTAATTCACCATAAATTGCAGGACCAACTGGTTCATTCTGCATCAGTGAAGTTTCCAGTTCTATTGCAATCATTTGGTGAAATTTTTGAGAAATTTTAATGGTTCCTACTTTTAAATCTCTTCATATCCAAGAAATGTATCTTGAATTAATAAAATTACCTGCTTTGGAGTATATTTTTTCTATTTTTGATAATTTTATTTCATATATTTGCTTCCTCTATGTCCTTTGTGTGATTTTACAGCCTCAATTATAGGGATTAGCATTTTCCAGCTTCAGCTGGGACATTAGGAAGTATACTGAACAAAGGTACTTGGGCTACTTAGAATATCTTATTAGCCATTACCTGTATTGCACGAGTCACATTCTAGGGAATAAAGTTTCTAGTCACATTAAAAACCCAGAAATCATGTAAGAGAGGAAAATCTGGTTTGTACACAGAATATAATGGACTAAAAGCCTGGAAACTTCAGTCCTCCTTTCCTGCCTGAGCCCTACAACATTTTCTTCCAAAATTCCCTGTAACCTAATGAGCCCATGACTTCAAAAAAGCTATAAAGCATGTCTCTCATGCTGGAAAACAACAGTCTTCTGCAGAGCATTTTGTTACTCCTTACAGTTGCTACTGAAGACAAAGAAGATGTTGTAATCCCAATCCTAGGAGCATAGAAGGATAACCTGGGGACTGGAATAAATTGAATTTTTGGTCTGATTATGCTGGAAGAAGAGTTGCTGCCTGGAGAATTTCCCAGCAGGAACACCTGGAGAAAAATGGTTGAATAACATCTGACAGAAACACAGATTAGTGCTGCTTCAGGAAAAGGAAAGGTGGTGGAATGAAGGTCAAGGACAAAAACCACTGGCCAGGAAATGTTTGTCTTATGGACTCATATTGTAATGTTGTTACCCCAAACTTCATCTGAGAAGACATAAGTGTACAGCAATGTTCACAGATGCATTAGGTACCGTGAGGCAAATTAAGACGGTCTGTACTGTGAAGCAACATTGAAATCTGGTGCTGAACATAATAAAGTGGACAGGGAACCCCATTTCAGTGACAGTGCTTTAATTTTTTGCACCTCGCTTCTCTGGCTTCTTGACAGTGTTTGTCAAAGCAACCTAACATGTCACAACTTGTCCTTACCAGTTCAGAGGAAACCTGGCAAAAATATTCTATGACTGCTCCTGGAGAAAATGAACAAAAAGTGGTCAGTAAAAGAAATATGTGCCCAGTCTGTATGTGGAGGCATCCAAACAGCACTCTTACCATTACCAGTCTTACAGACCGTATGGTCTACAACCAAAAAAAGCCACGTAAAGTCCAAGGTGCTGCCACAGGGAGTGACATGCCAAAATGACAGATCCCATCTCTCTCACACACTACAGAGAGCAATGATATTGTCAAAACTAATCTCTCAGGTGTAGAGATTCCATTTCAACATGCAATGATATGTCTCAGCCACAATCCACACCATGGATCTAGAATTGTATAGGGCATACCAGCTGCCCACCTGGATAACATCCTATCATCCAGCAAACATCTGATTTATAGCTATAACAGCAGTGGGATATTCATACCCAGGCTTGTCTGGTGTTCTCTCAGAGGACACCCTTACTGTTTACAGAGCAAGAACAGAAGTAATGACATAAGATGTAATGGAGCAAATTATCTCACCAGATATGGCAGAAGGACTAAGATAGTTTCCAGAGTGTCAGTTTTATTTATATATAATTCTGTAATGACATAACTAAGTGTGCAACCGGACAATTGTAGAAGAGTGTAAAGAGACTTCCATTATGTGATTGCAATGGCCATCATAATTAACATGTTTGGAAATGGATGCAACTTAGCAATGATCAGTTGTAGTGGGTTGACACTGGCTACACGCTAGGTACTCACCAGAGCTTCTCTATCACTCCCCTTCTCAGCTAGACAGGGAGGAGAAAATATAGCAAAAGATTCATGGGTTGAGATAAGGACTGGGGGAGATCAGTCACCAGATATCATCACAGGCATAACAGAGTCAGCCTGAGGCTGTTAACTGAATTTCTTCCTAACAAGATCAGAGCAGGATAATGAAAAGTAAAATAAATCTTAAAAACACCTTCCCCCATCCCTCCTTCTTCCTGAGTTCTCCTCTGCTGCAATGGCACAGGGAGATGGGGAATGTGGGTTATGGTCAGTCCATCTAATGTTGTCCCTGCCACTTCTCAGGGAGAGGAGTCCTTCCCCTGCTCCAGCATGTGTTCCCTCCCATGGGAGACAGTCCTCCATGAACTTCTCCAGTGTGAGTCCATCCCATGGGCAACAGTTCTCCATGAACTGCCGCAGTGTGGGTCACTCTTCCATGGGGTTACTCCTTCAAGAAAAATCTGCTTCAGTGTGAATGTCACACAGGACCACCAGTCCTACCAGGAAATCTGCTCCAGTGTGGGCCCCTGGGTCTGCAGGACCCTGCCAGGACCCTGCTCCAGTACAGGCCTCCCATGGAGTCACAGCCTCCCCTTAAGCATTCACCTGGTGCAGCATGGGGCTCCTCCATGGGCTGCAGGTGGATCTCTGTATCCCCATGGTCCTCCATGGGCTGCAGGGACACAGCTGCTTCACCCTGGTCTGCACCATGGGCTGGAGGGGAATCTCAGCTCCGCCGTGTGGAACTGCTCCTCCCCTCCTTCTTCACTGACCTAGGTGTCTGCAGAGTCATTCTTCTCACATGTTCTCACTCCACTGTTCTCTGGCTGCAATTAGCTCTGCACAATAATGTTTTTTTTTCTTTTTGAATATTTTATCACAAAGGCAGTATTATCATTCCTGATTGGCTCAGCCTTGGCCAGTTGCAGGTCCATCCTGGAACCAGCTGGCAATGGCTCTTCCAGGCATGGGGGAAGCCTCTGGCAGCTTCTCACGGAAGCCACCCTTGTAGCCCCTCTGCTATTAAAGCATGGCCACACACCCAATACACCAATTCAGTCCACTGAGTTGCTTTAAAGCATGAAGGAAAACTGAAGTATAAACAGCATGGTCTATTTCTCATCCTAATTTCCAGCGACACTTAACAACTTCAAAAGGTCTTGTAAGCAACTATGTCTCCAGGGCAAAAGTCAGGAAACAATTGTTTAGAAATTCAGTTGTTGATTTCCTCAGTTTTGTGCATTTATTGAAATACTCCCTATAGAAGACATTTCACAGAATTAGCACTATATATTTCTCTTTCACACTTCTTCAAAAAAATAAATGAATAAATAAAGAAATCACCCAGGATACACTTAATCTCTGAAATAGATTCCCATTTGGAATTCTAAAAAGGGATTTTCTCTTGGTTCTATAGGAGCATACTCCTATTATATGTACCACTGGAGACCTAGCAGGTACTTCAGAAATGTTCAGGGTTGTGTGGGGAGAAATAGTGTATTTTCACTCAAGCCAAAATATTTCTTACTAATTCTTTTGTTACACTGTGAAAGGAATGTTTTTCTGCTAATCACCTCTACACCACATGCTTAATCTCTCTGGGCCTTGCCTTGCCAAGCACCTGCTCTCCTTGTGTCAACCTTTCTCTGTCTCTGACTTTCCATGGGTCTAGACATATATCTGGTGCAGAAGCAAGGAGTCCTTGGGGAGTGAGAACATTACAGGTCTGGAGTTAGAGAAGTTAGAGGGGTTAGAGAAACACAGCTGTTCCCTGAGGTTCACTGACAATCCTTGAAAAGGCAAAACACCTTTGAAAAGCTTAGACTCTGCCATCCACCGGAGCACTACTGGATTTTCGAGGACAGTAATTAATAGGAGAATATAATTTTATGAAAGTGTAAGTTGTGTGGTGGAGTCAAAAACAGTCATCATGGAAGAACCAGTTGATCTTTAAGCTGATGTCTAAATAACTGCTTCTCTATAGCACACTAAGAAATGTTACAGTGTAGTGGAGTGGAGAAGCATACTCACTCTCTATCGAGTTAGAAGTGGAAATGGTTCTGGCTCCCTGAGAGAAGAGTAGCAGTGCAAAGCTCTACTGGTTTACTGCTTTGTAAAAAAAGCAAAGCTTTACTGGTTTACTGCTTTTAAAGCTTTACTGCTATGTCAGTGCACCACTGAGCTCTGAGAAGCGTTCTCCTGGCAGATATTCTTGTTGCAAAACAATGTGCTTTGCAGGGAGCTTCAGTGTGACTAAACTCATAGGAAGCCTAATGATGTGCAAGACCACTGTTTGGTCACTAATATTCTCACAGCTCAAGGCTCCATTTCCACAATCCCTCTTTACACATCCTGCAATTTAATTTAAAAAAAAAAAAAAAAAAAAATCCCATAGTTCATCAATCTTTTTTTTCTTGCTGTCATTCTGCTGTCAAACCCACAGATCCATCAAGTGCTTATCTCAGCCTTTATAGTGATGCTCCACAGAAAACACAATGGAAGAGTTATGGAAATAGGTTAGATCTGAGATTTTTAATTATCTTCTCTTCTATGCTTTCAATCTTCTATGCTTTCAATCCCTGCTTTAAGTAAGTTCTTGCTCTGTTTCCACTATCTCCCTCTGGAAGCTTTCCAGTATTTAACTTGACAATGTATCTTGCACTTTGCTTTCTCATGAGAGTTTGAGGAGGTCTTTTAACTTATTTTGTAGTCTAGGCACTATGAAGAAATTT
>VZRO01001580.1:331985-452780 GCA_013397915.1 Daphoenositta chrysoptera | reverse complement strand
GAGGCTGCTCGCGGGTGCGGGAGGGTCGGCGAAGTCCCAGTTCGGGTTCACCAGACCCACCGGTGGTGCGGGCCCGCTGGAAGGAACGTGGGAGGGAGGGAGGCGGAGGGGCTTCTCGGGGTAGAAGGTTTATTCGGGCGCCAAGGTCGTGCAGAGAAGCCCCGAAGGGCTGTTACGCAGCTGTTTTATCTTTTACAGAGTGGGAGGAGAGAATACAGAACATCCAATGGTGCAGGCATGCGGGGTTTGAATTCTCGCGGGCAAAGGGTACAGACCAAGGGGAGCGTTGTGGGAGGGGAGGAATACCGTGGGAGGAGAGAAATAGGGAGAAGCCAAACACAGGGAAAAAGGGGTGAGATGGCAGCAGCCAATCACGGGGGCCTGCTGGCCACAGAAGTGGCCATAACGCACCGCAACACTAATTGTCTCTGAGCGATGAGAGGGACCAGGTGACGTCCAGATGTCCCAGGCAATCCAAGCTCGCCCAGGACTCTGTTGTGTGGCTCTCTGGAGAGGCACCAGAATTAGCTGCTGAGCTGGAGACTGAGAAAAGCCTAGTTAATAAAGAAAATCTTCACAATTACTAATAGAAACTTCTCCGAATGATGAGAGATAAGCCGTCAGAAAGAAAACAACTTTGTCAGTGTTACACTGGCAAAATGCAAGCAGCTGCTCTTCAGCAAATAGATGTGCTCCCAATAAATGACTCTGCTATGTAGTGATAACACAACATCAACTCTTTTGATTTAAGTATAGCATTTGACATAGTATCAGACTCTCACACAATCATTTTTTTCTGAACAGGAAGCCATCACACATTCACACTACATATATAGTAAAAATAAATGTTTAGTGGTGGACTTTGCAGTGCTGGGTTAATGGTTGAACTTAATGATCTCAACTTTTTTTCCAACCTAAACAATTTTATGATTCACTGGGACATGAAAATGCAAGATAAAGAGTGCAATTCATACCTCTTCATACATAGACTGTGAGCTTTGGTTTTGCAACACCAGCTGAGGTAAAGGCGGATAAGGGAGTATGTACACTCTTCTGTTTCCAGCTATTGCTCAGGAAGAGCACACCTCTTTTATGTCTCATCCCAAAAAAACTCCAAAAAAAATCACCAGCATCATCCAATTTTAGACTTGAAAATCTGAACTTGTGTAGCATCCTGTGTGCTGGAAAGGAGGAAGGGAGGAGAAACTTTTACAGGAGAGTGGAGTTCCTCTACTGGGACCAAGCCTATTGCTGGGAGCCTATGCAGGAACTGAGTGGAAGGGTAGGATTTTTCTAGTGTAGCTGTTCTTGAAACAAGAAGGAATTTGGAACAGACATCTTCTGTGGAAGGTGTTTGTCCCATGATCCTTCGCAGAACCTTCTGCATTTGCCACACTTGTGGTGGTAATGTGCCCACAATCAGCACAAACCTCCTCCTGCATGACTACTGGTAAAGGTTATTATCCTGGGACTCTTCACATTGACAAGGCTGTACTGGATCTCAGCTCAGTGCTACAGTCACTTTGACCAAGATCAGAAATGTGGCCAGGGTCTGGAAACTTGGTGGTTGCACCTTTATTTTTGATAAATGTGGTTTTGATGATTTGAATAATTTTATAAGAAAAGGCTGTTGTCTTGTCCCTGCGCCTTTTATTTTAGCAAGTAGAATCTAAAATGTGTGAATATTCCATCAAACACAGCATATGTTTGTGCAGTTCATCAGTCCCAGTGCTAATATTTTGGGTCGAGAAGGCAGTCAGGGCTGAATTCCAACTACAAAATTGTATGGGAAAAGATGATGTACATCAGCTTTGACGCTTCCCATTAGGAAAAGAATTCATGACTTTTTCCAAGCTCCTGGCCTCTGCAGAGTATATGCCCTGAGATAAAGGACAAAATTCAGGAAACAGCATGACTCTGGGAGGAGTGCTTTTAAAAGGTAAACAGAAAGTGTGAAAACAGAGGCATTTTTTTCGTTAGAAACCTGGAGTGAAGAGACAAAGAGACAAAGTAGTAGTCTAATATGCTTTCCAAGCAAGAAGAGAAAAGTTGGAAGTAAAGCAGATTTATTTGTTGATTGGGTTGTTATTGCTATATGGGTTTTGGTTTTTTGTTTGTTGTTGTTTATGTTTTGTTTTTTTACAGGCAGCTCAGCTATTACACTGATTGAGATGTCTGTGCTGAGCTGGGCATGTTTCACACTGTGAGCTGTGGGTGGATGTGAGAGTGGAGCCTGGCTGGGCTCAGCACTGCCAGGGAACTGAGTCCTGTGAGGAAAACTGCACAGCATCTCACACAAGTTCTTGAAGGATGCAACTCTTTTTCAGTCTACTAGATGTGGCAATTCCTGCAGGCATCTCCATCTTGTAGCCGTCTGGCTTCGTGCAGTCATGACTCCGTGAGATTTCAGAGCTGAAGACAGGTGACATGCCAACAAAGAGTGTGTTGTCCCCAGCAGTACTGACCTGCAGCTGGCCCCATCCTTTAAGTGAGTGGGGAAAGGATGCCACCAAACCCCAGTTACAGAAAGTGAAGCATACATAGATTTCTACTGCCTACCCACCCGTACAGAATCACAGAATCATAGAGTCATCTAGGTTGAAAAAGGCCTCTAAGATCATTGAGTCCAACCATTAATCCAGCACTTCCAAGCCCAACACTAAACCATGTCCCCAGGTGCCACATCTGCATGTCTTTTAAATAATTCCAAGGATGATGACTCAACCACTTCCTTAGGCAGCCTGTCCCAAGGGATGGACACTCACTGTGGAGTAAAAAATGCTTTCGGAGCAGTGGAAAAATGACTTGAATCAATCATAGTTCCCAGAAACACAACTCAGATGGTGATAGCAATTCTCAGTTGCAGAACCTGCAGAAGCAGCAGTACCTTGTCATCCCAACGATAGCTAAACATATGTTGCAGTCAGAAAATGACATGGCAAAGACTATTTCTCTTGTTCTTTATGATCATGGTAACATATTTCATGATCTTAGTAACAGCTCACTCTTTAAATTCTTTCTATACAGGTTAAAAAAATGCAGGGGAGGAAATGGATAGATTAATGTTTCACTTCACGAATGGTGAAGTTCAAAACTTTAATTCCATTATAAACAGATGTCAGTCTGAGGCTCTTATCCACCCTTCCACATTTTTCATCTTATAAGGACAAATTTATGTATGCTTTTAAATTAAGGCAGTTGTGTACTTCAGAGCTGAACTGAAATTTAAGTCAGAGGTGAAAAAAATCAGTCAGTCATGATACCTGCATCAGCTGGAGTAACAAATACACAGCAGATGAATGCCACTAGAAATTTCATCTTTGCATGGTCTTTGACAGTGTGGCTGAGAGGTCAGTTGTGATTTTTTAAGTATGCTCATCTTGATCATGGCAAGGCTTCATCACTACATAGAAAGGAATATCCAGGTACCAAATGGGGTAGCAGATTTCCTTTTTCTATAAGGTAATGAATAGAAAAAACCGTAAAAGCTCAAAAGAATCCATTTCTAGATTTATGGTTGAATCAGTTTCATAGTGATAGGAAGGGCTTTGATTCTCTTGGGAATATGCAGAGAAAACAATCTCTGAAAACATGCCTAGGAAAAAAAAAACATAGAGAAAATAGCATTCCAAAAAAATTAATTTTTTTCTTCCTGTACATTCCGGATGGCTTCTCAGCACGTTCTAAGTTAGAGATTCTGGCTTTAATTAAAAAAGGAAAAAATCATGCTGAAAGATTGATGGCATTTTTTTCTGACTGACCAGCTGGGGCTTCCAAAAGTTTTTAGTAAATAGCATGATTTACTGCTCTTCTCAGATAGTCCGATTACTATGAAGTGAGCACTGGACAGTTGTACAAAACATTTGCATTCAGTAATAGCTAAAATAGAACTTTCTTTGTTGTAATAAAACCACACATAAGTTTTTGGTGTACTATTGCAGCAGGGGCTTATTTTTAATTCATTATGACGCAACTCAGACTGCAGTACAGTGCAATTTCTTGGAGATAGGTTGAAGAGCTGGAAAGTTAGGTAGAAACAGATGTCTTTCTTAAGGTGCTAACAGAAAATGCAGATCATTTTCAGGTTTAGAAATTGTAATGAAGTTGTGTTAGAAAAAATATTCTAATATTGAATGATTAGGATGTTTAAGGTTTTGAAGATGTATTAAGATTTGAGTTTTTCATATGCTAAAAATTTGTAATTATACCTTAGACTTATTTCATAGAAGTATTCTAAGACAGAGGATACTGTCAGAGAAATGTGAGCTCTGAATGAACTTAATTCTTTAGCTATTAAAGTGAGTTGAACTTTGCCGTTGACCTTTGTATATGTTTTTTCCCAAAGAGTGAGTCAGAGAAATTGTTTAGGAATCTCACTTAAAAATCTATTGAGAAAAAAAGTTTATGATTTTCTAGTAGACTGTTTAAAAAAGACCCCTCTTATTTATTAGTAAAACAACATATTGCATCTCACTCGCATTTCAAATTTAGGCTGCCTTTTTTAAAGTTTTAACTTTTTCAGATGATATTTTCTTTCAAAGACCTCCTCTCTTTCATGCTGCCTGTCATCAAGGTACTTGCCACGTATTTCAGTTTTTGGGAATCTTGCAGATACAGAATTGTTTTTACGGCCCAGATCTAATTTCCACCTTACATTGCAGCTGTCCAGCATGCTGAGAGGAGGGAAGTGACATTTTCATGTAGCTTAAAGGAAAAATACTCTCATTTCAACAAGTCCAGCTTTCTAAAAGTTCACACATTAGGAATAATTTGTCATCTGAGACACAGGATGATACAAAAAAAAAAAGTGTTTAATATCAGTTGGCATCGCTGAACAGCCTTTTTGAAGAGAAATAATCTGTGCGATATAAGTCACTGCAAGAAGATACACAAAATTTTCTAGCATTATTTTCCTTATGTCTTTAAGAGAATTAAAAACAGTAGACCCCCTAATAATTTTCTTTCCTAAGAAAGTTTATTGCAAAATAATTGTCTGTGAAGCTTCAACATGTTCCCCTGAAGCAGTGATGTGGGCAAGGTGCTGGACTGCACAGCTGCTTGGTAACTTTAGACTCACCTCATAACACTGTATGTGAGCAGGAAAGTTTCTTAGGACAAGATCAGGATCAAACCCACAACATTACACCATCCCCCCTCATTCATTTTTGATGTTGCATAAGGAAGAGAGTTGTCACTAAGACATGTGGCAAACATCTTTTGAGTGGGGATGATGCAATGAGGGTTTTGAAAAAGTTAAAATTTGACTGATTTGACTGCAATATAATTTATAGATTAATTTCAACTGTCTTTAGAGTAAGCTTAAAGTTTGAAGTATCCTGAGGTCTGATCTTATATGATCTTTTTAGATGTGGCTTTATATCATATCTATAACTCTGCTCTCTTTTCAGTTCTGATGCATCAGCCTTACAAGCATTTTGATTAATCTAAAAATTACACCCCACTTAATAGGTAAAATTCTCACCCCCATGCCCAATGAAGCTATGATATATATGTGGAGTTTTACTTTGAAGCATCACTGCTTCTGAGAATATTGAAGAGAGATTAGCTGAAAAAATGTAGTGATTTCATAGCAAAATGTACAGATTTATGGCTCTCTTTAATCTGTCTAGTGCACAAGTATAGTTTTTAAAATATGCATTTAGATACATATTAAAGTTCTTTGATTTAAAAACTTTGACCTTAAATAATCAATTTCTTTTTATCCAGAAGAAGAAATTCAGGACACACAGGAAGGAATTCTAGAGAGAAGAATTGAAAAGATAGTATCTTGGAGAGAAAAAGAAAGGTTATTAGAAGGAGGAAGAGGCTGGGAAAGGAACTGGGTTGATATAATGGGAATCTGTGAAAGAGAACTAGTGTGTCACAGATAGAAGTGTGATCTGTGGTAGGGTGATATGGGTCAAAGAAGCAAAAGTACCAGCACTGAATGGCAAGATGTGGATAGTAGAAATATCAAATTTAAAATTAGGTAGGAAAAAGGGCCTGTAAGAACTTTCACCTGAAACACAGAGGGAGAAGAGTAATTATAGCATGATGTAATTTATTCCTGAACCCTACAAATCCACTCTGCCCATGGAAAACTGATTTCATTCTCATATTTTTGTGAATAAACATTCAAAAATATTTGCCAAACATTCCAAACATGTCTGTTTATCAATAGCTGACAAAGCAAATTTTTTATTTAATTCGTTGTTAAAGCTTTTTGCCCTCTTCTCAAATAGTTCATGAACCTCCATCCACATTTTTATGAAAGGCTACACTATGCTAGAACATATTACTGCTTTGAGCACTACTCTGCTTTATCAGCCATGGTCAGCATTTGTAGGAATTAGTATCTCCAGAAAGAATTTTGAGCTAGTATTTATCCTGAAAGTTTTCAAAAAAATATTGAATCCCTGACAACTGCTTTCAATAAGTAGCTCCCTGCAAAGCCAAAAAAAAAACCAAAAAAAAAAACCCAAAAAAAAAAAAAAAACGAAAAAAAGAAAAAAGAAAAAAAGAAAATCAAAAAGACAGTGGCACAATTCCTAAGAAACCTAAATGATACAATTTTTAGAATTGCTGCTTGAAACTAATGACATTGTATATGCATGTGTATACACACACATATGTATGTGTGCATGCTATTGTTTTTTCAGTTTGTGTGCCTCATAATTGTTATAAAGGTGTACGTTTTATTGGCATACTTAAATCTCAGCTGTGATATATGAGAGACAGGCACTAACTATTTAATGATCTGATTTTTCGTGTTAATAGGAATAACACTTAAACTGAAATTAATATCATTTTTTCAGCCATATTTTGGGCACCATCCATTCATCATAAGTGCTGCTACCACATCCGTGTGACTGCTGTTACATAAAGTTAATGAACTAGTTTCAAGGCATGGTGCCTTATAGACATAAATTGGAAGCATTAAATAGGACAGACAGGAATCATTCTGTTGTGAGAAATAAACTACCTGACAGAAGCCTAAGGGTCCAGTCTGCAGTGAGTCAGTCAGCCAATACTGTCAAGTGACACTTGCCACAGCACTACTGGTGGTTCAGAAATTCATAGCAGCTCAGAGATAGCAACATATTAGAGATATTATTTTGAATTAAAATAAAATTTAAAGGAATTAAGCAATGCTGGAAGATCTAATGGCATCTGGAGTAGTTCAGAGCAGCTGACTCCTGTAGTGTGGCATATGTTCACTGTATCTTCTGTCCACTCAGAATTGGTACCATACAAAAGGCAGTTTCTTGGAAGTATTTATATCGTATGGTTTTGGTAGGGGAACTTTAAATGGGGTCTTATCCTGTGCCTTTGCTCTTATCAGAAGGTGTTGATGGTATTGTACTTCAGTCAGTTGTCTGTATTCCCTCTGTTGAAGTTTCAGAACTTGCCTCAACTATTTTACAGAAGCAAGATCTTGAGAGATAAAACATTCCTATGATATTTGACTGAGCTCAGGCACTGAGCTCTATGGAAGAGGTGAAAATATATCTGACAGATTTCATCTTCATATCTGATATGTACATCAACAGAATGTTTGGCCTCTAGAATCTCTGTTTCCTTGGTATTTTTCAGCATAGTGAAGAGAAAGAAAGACACAACAGAAGGCTGACCTCCTGTTCTGGTGATGTGTATGTGAAAGATCTAGGATACTTAATTTAAACAACATACATTCAGTGTATTTGCTAATCCAAGTCTCTAAACAATTCTGAAGATAATCACAGTGTGGGTTATTATACTCACTTCAAACCTGAGTGAACTCACCTGTGTTTCTTTTCCAAAAGTGGTTTTGATTAGCTGATGAACAAAGAGAACTGGAAATTAATAACAAAATTAAAAATCTTAACATTATTTGTTAAACATGTGCATCCTTCCCACTCATTCACTTGCCACTTTGCTGACAATTTGTTTATGCAGTGGAAAATTATTGGCAGTAGACAAAACTGTGCAACTACATACCAAGATGCACATGGTTTGTCCTTTAGCATCTAGAGTTAAACCATCAGCCACTCACTACCAAGTGTAATGATTTCAGTGTAAAATGACAGTTACTTGTCACTGTCAGAAATGTATTAATTTTTTCATTATCCTGCCCTTTGGTTGCTACTTCGTTATGCATCTTCTGGATTTCCCTATGTAATGAATTTGAGATTAAAATAAATCATAGCATTGTTTTTCAAAAATGGTGATCCGTGTGTCCACTTGAGGAAGTTCCACAGCTTTTCTGAAATTTTATATTCTTTCCCTTAGTTCAGCATGTGGGCAGAAGGGAACAAAAACTTTCAGGAAAATATGGTGGCAAACTATCATATATTATAATGTACAGGTGGAATTAGAGTCAAAAAAAATGTTGACCATTAAAAACAAGTTAAAGGTATTCTTAAGTTTCTTCAGAATCAAACCAGCACAAAATGCATGAGTTGAAAATAAAAAAGAACCATTAAAAATCAGAGCAGCTCAAAAAGAATCACTCAAAATATAACAATGAAACTGAGAACTATTCTGGCATTTTAGATTTTTGTATTACAGCAAGATGAACTAGCAAGAGTATTTGGCAAAAATCTTTGACCAAGATTTTTGGCCCTGTTTTTCTGGTCTGAGAGCTTTTTCAGAACTTTTTTATTTTGATAGTCAGGCATTTTGCAGTATCTGTGCTCAATTTAATTATAGCCAGTTCATTCCCATTTGTGTTTTTGCCAACACTGATATTTTACTTTAACAACTCCTCTCTTTTTAAAAGCTTCCCTTGTAATGTATTCCAAGGCAGTAATCATACCCTTTTTCAATCTTTATTTTGCTCATACAAACAAGCTGTGCTCTTCTACCAGAATCCTCTCCAAGTACCAATTCCCCATTCTCCTGATGTTCCTTGTTTCTCTTATATGTAGATCTTCTCATTTAAATTTTTGTTCTTGAATACGTCTGACTAGAACAGTTTTCCAGATGAGTTTGGTGTGGGACCTTTTACAATGGCACAGAAACTTCCTTACTTCTCTTGGAAATGTTTGCCCTGGAGCATCTTAGAATTGGATTTGCCTTCTTCACAGATGCATCACATTATTTCAGGAATTTGATTCTACTGAAAGGAACAATTAAATTAAAATGACATTGAAATAAGGTCATTCTCACCCTGTTGCTATATCGACTCAGTAAACAAAGTACGTTTCTTACAGACATCTTTCCCTCATTAAATATCTGATTCCATCTTTTTGTCATAAAACCAGACTTTCCGGTTTAACAGTTTTATTTTCCCCAATAGATCTAACACGATGATCCTCCGTATGTGAAATTCAAATGTGGTTTAAACAAAAACGTTTAGGAAGCACAGAATGAATTTTTATGGAGCCAATTCAGTCTGTTCCAAAAACATTATGTAGGATATTTCACCTCTGTGGAAAGTAGAGTTTTCAGAAATATACTGAAAATTACTTTAGGTTGATAAGAATATATTGAAAAACCAAAAGAGGTTTCAGTTGATCAATTTTATTATAAGAAACTATAGGAATAGAAGGTATCTCCTTTGCAGCCTATATAATTTTTTAAAATCTGTTAAAAATATTAAAATACTTATTGAACTATATTAACATTTTAAAGTATGTACATATCCATTAAAATCCAGTAAAAATTCACTAATGTGGAACAGAAACAGTCCTGAAATTACTCATCTTAATGAAATGGACAAAAAAGACACAAATTCAAACTACATGATGAAAGACAAACATAATTACATGCAAATTGCAGAAGAAATTCCTAGAAACCAATACTATTAAAATACGACAAGGGTTATGGTTTTATTAAAATGCCAAACAAATATATTGCATTTTATAACAATATTGGTGACAGAGGAATCTGAAAGAATACCAGGGCTGTAGTCAAAATAAGAGAGGAAAGCAACTGCCGCATCAGCCTCTAACAAAAGAAAGACTATTTTTAATGGTTAGTGTCTCCTCCTGAAATATTCAGGTTCCTGATGATTTTATTATGATATTATGATTAAAAGACTTCTCTTGAAATGATCATGGTATTAAATTTAAGTATCGTTAATTTGAAAGAATCAGGACAGAGGAAAGAAGTAGGTAAATGTACAGTTTTATAAATTAATTGGTGGGTAAATAATTTCTCCTTCAACACACTCCAGAAAATAGTACTGAATGAATGAAATGCCTCAGACAACTCAAATTTTGTTGAAATATTAGAGAACATCACCTCACCAATTTGACTGAGAATAATTTGTTTCATTGTATCAATGCATCCTTATATTATGGAAATACAGAAATCTTGTTAACAGTTCAATATGAGGTGTAATGATATAGAACAGTGGACAGAAATGGAAGAACTTCTAACAGAGCCTGAACAGATTAGTTTTTCATTCTGGGTTTATACAATAAATAAAAGACAATAGGAACCAGAAAGGTTTGCATTACTGTTAAAATTAATAAGCCAAGAGAACTAGTCACAAGGAGAAAGAAAAGGAAAGAAAACGTGCTTTTTATGGGAGATTGTACACTGGAAAAAACATGAAGAGGGAACAACAACCAGGGAGTGAAGTACAACATATATTTAAACTGAAATCCACAAGCAATTTACTCTGAATAGTAGGAGGAATGCAGAAAATGGAAAAAAAGAGAAAATGGGAATCAACAGGTAATATCCAAATTTGTGTTTACGTATTTTTTTTCTGTGACACTTCAGTGCACAGTAACTGATGCAAAATCTCTAGCACCATGAAAACTGGATTAAAATCTGCAACAGAGAGATGATCATTCTTTCTATACATAGTACGAAGAAGAAATACACACTGATTGTGGTGCAAAGTTTCATTATATATTCAGTGTTTTAGATTTAGTACATTAAGTGTCATTAAATTCTGCTTTAGAATTCTATTTTAAATTCTTCCAGCAATTCTCTCTACATTCTCCTCCTTGACAGCAAATGTAAATCTGGTGCTTGATCCAAAGCCGAATGCTCAGTGGTTTCACTAGTGCAGAATCAAGTGCCCAGGTCTCTCATCTGTAATTGCCAGTGTCAACCTTGCTTACGAACTTGTGCAGGTGGGCTGGTTTTACCTTATCTGCAGTTCCCTCCAAGACGGAGACTAATAAAAATAAAACGGAATGAAGTACCGCATTTTAAAGTATTGTTGTATTTTACTTAAAACAAAAAAATTATTGTGAATTTTATAATAGCATTGGTCCAAATGCTAGCTATTATTAACTAGATTTTGAGACTCAAAAATCCTAATGTCAGCTTTTTCTGTCAGACCATAGGATGATGGAAGGTTCATTACTTGAAGATACCTAAGCAAGGCTGATACATTAGAAAATATTGTATAGCGCAATCCTACAATGGGGAAAAATGACAAGATAAAGGTATTGCTGAATGAAAACCAGGCTGCAGGGAGTCAGCGACAATGTGTTTTCTATGCTGTTTTCATGAACACTTATCTGAAAATTTCCAACATTCTATAAGGAAACTCTGAATCTGCCAAAAGACCCAACAAAACAAAATAACCCAACCAAAGCAAATTATTTTTTCTAGATATGCATAAAAACTGGGCCAAAACCAGAGTTTTACAAGATTGTTTAAATATAATTTTTCCATTAATTTTAAAAAAAATTTCCAGACAAAATTTTGGTATGGCTATTAACTCTGATTATTCAAAGAACATGTTAGTTGAGGTTTTCTTCTGTACACCTTATTATTGTGCAAGAATATGTTTCAGTGCAGTTCTTTAGAAAACCTTTCAATTCTACAATCCCATGTTCATTTGATCCCAATGTCAAAAGAATGTGAAGATCAATATCAACAACGACAATGACAATGACAAACTCAGTTGTTTTTAACTAACTGGATGTCCTATTTCACTTGAATTACAGGAAAGTTTGGACCCTGCTCCTGAACTAGATATGATATCCCAGCACTCACACCTACATACAAGCAACAGCATATTCCTGTGTTACAGAGAGTAGGTTTGGGTTTTATTGTGGCTAACAATAAAATAAACAGAAATGAAGAAAGCAAATTGAAAATAAATTAAGTTTGAAGATCTTGAACTACAAAACCTCCCTACCCTTCTAGTAAAGCAACTAAGCTTGTAATGCTTTCAGTCCTAAGTGTGTCATTATTATAGACTATTGCAATCATACCAGCTTTCTGGTATGAATGAAGAAGAAAAAAAAGGCAAACAAGAAACCAGGAAAAGTAATGTTACATGAAATCTAATTAATGACCAACTAGCTTCCTTATTGCATGTCTGTTCTGAAAGTAAGAAAATCCATGAGTGTTTTTGCTGTCTGAATAAGATAGAAAAAGTGTCATCTTTAAAAAAGGGCAGTTTGTAGTGACCTAATGATATTCTAAGATAAAAGATATCAATGTTGCAAATTAAAGTGAGGTTTATTAACACCAATGGAGTACCCAGGTACATATTTTTTACTGTCTTGGCTATTTCAGACATTTTCCTCAGAAGTACGTTAACATGAACTGACCTCTCTAAGTCACTGAACAACTTTTACTTGTTGGCGTGTAAAAAACCCAAGCAATCAAAAAAGGCCTGAAGATATGAGCCTAGGCACATCAAACCCTTGTAACAGGTACCTGCATAACCAAGGAAAACCTTTACACATCTACCGTACTTACTTTCAGAGTTCTGTACGTTATTTTCTTTTCTAAGACAGAAGATCCTGTTTTGGTGCAGACAAATCACCTTTCTCATCACAGCCCATTCAGCCTGCAGGCCCGCTGTTGGATCTGTCAACACACACACTTTTGTCAATGTAAGTGCTCTCCCACTGGGAGGTATTCTGAGTTGTACACAGAAAACAGATAGCACTCAACAATATAAACTCATAAGACAATTCAGCAAGCTGCACCAGAATTGGTCAGACCAAGGATTCCTCCACCTCAGAATCTCCCGTCCAGCCATGTCCATCAGCCAGCTCCTCTGATTGCTTCCAGGGAGCACAGGTGCTGCTGGGGGTGTCCCTGTTTTTCAGGTTATCTTTTGGCTTCCTCATTTCTCCACTTTTGAGCCTTTGACCTTCAGTTCATTCTGTGCCTCCCATTACCCCCTCCCATCAAATTTGTCATCTAGAACCCTTCCTTCCCACGCCTCAGAACCCCCCAATATCTTTTATTAACCTCAATCTCAGGGAGGGCTCTGAGTCTTTATTAGAGGTTTATCTTCTTTCAAACTGCAAAAGAAAACAAATAAGCAGAGTAGGTATGTGCTAATGATTCAGAAAGAATAAAAACTGGGCAAGAGTAAAAGATGTTTCCTCTTAATACCTTCCAGCCTTTCAAGTGTCATGAACTCAGCACCCTGATAGGATTTTTCTTCCTGTGAATGACTCTTTAGAACTAATGTATCTTCTTATTTTCACAACAACCTTTGGAAAGGTTGCTAAATGTTGCATGAAGACTCACCTCTTTGATTGTTTTGACTTGACTCCTAATAGCTTTATTAATTGGATTTGAAAGGATAAGTAACAGCAGAAAGCATCCTCACACCATTATTTTCAGCTCCTCTTTAAAAGAGAAATCTTTATCACATCCTTTTTTTTCAGCAAGATCAGTTTTAGTTTGCACTAGTTTAATAAACATAAAAATATCTTGCCTTATCTCCTGAACTTGATTCTTCCTTTTCTATGAACAACATTTCAATTCTGACTAATATGTCATATTGCCTGGTTACACCTCTGTTTGATGGTGCTAGACTGGCATAAAACAAAAGCCAATAGAGTTAATCAGCAAGACCAAAAATCAATCAAAGAAAAGCTATATTTGTTCTGTTCAGCATTATTTCTAGACCAATTATCAGTAGGAGTGCTATGGGCTGGTGCACTGCTATTTTTGTCTTGCACATTTACTTGTACAATGTTCATCTGTTACACATTTTCAGATTAATGACTTTGAAAGAGATTTTGTTATCTTGAACTACAAAAGAAAGCATGCAATACTTCTCTATTAAAATGTATTACTAGCTCTATTAAATTTGGAAACTATTTAAATGTAATAAAAATGATATTTTAATTGAAATTTATTGCAAAACTTCCTTTTTAAAATTTGTGATACCTGGATTTGGTTATTGTGGAAGCTGTGGTACTGCTATTTAAAATGTACTTCATAATATACAATGAAACTAATTACCATTAGATAAATAAGAACTTTTCTGTTTAAGAAAGGAACAACAAGGGACATTGCTTTTTTACAACTCTTTTCTGGCTTGAAAAAAACGTTAGCTCATGAATATATTACGGGAACTACAGTGTGAGAAAATTCATGGTGCTTTAGCTGGATCAGGTGAGATTTCTTGAACTGCTTAACTGTTATCCACTCTGGCCGGCAATTCTGTGAAGAATTCTCAATATACAGGATTTATTGCTAATAATTTACTTAAGCATCAAAACATCTCCTAACTACTTTACTGCACAGAGACCATATATTTGCACCTGTAGAGCAATTTTTTCTGACTATTTACAACCCTCTGGTCCATGTATGGTGCCAATAGCGGCATCAGAAACTCTGTGAATCTCTGGATGGGATGTGTGTCTCTGGGATGGCCAGGTTCTCCACCTGGGATGTTAATTTACACACTGAAACATGCCCATTGGGTTAGGTACAGCAGGAACTGCAGGAGATGGGTCTCCAGGGCAGTCAGAGGGGTTGTAGCAACTGCTCAAGGACATAATTATGGAGGTGGCTAGGAGTTCAATCACTTGGTATGATTTTGGTCCACTGTGCAAATTACTCATTACCCCCTTTATGCAGATGAATAACTAGGACGTTACTAACTGAAGGAGTTAATGACTTTAGTGCACTATTGATGAAGATAAGCACAACACTGACACGGCTATGCCATAGCTGGAACTATAGGACGAATTTTAATTTCATCCTTAAAACTAATTTCCAACTTAAGTTCCTGTTGCCACAGGACTAAACCACAACGTATGACTGAATCATTGTATGCATGTGTGCTTGCTGTATATGGCACTTGATCTCCTGGCTTGGTAAGAGTCATAATTTGCATAGACCCTTATGAACCTGCACACGCTGCAGCAATGCTGATGTACCTGTCGAAGTAGCATGTATTTTGAGTCCTACAATTAATGAGCTGTGTAAATAAGAAGCTGGAGAAATAGAAAAGGTCAGAATATTCAGAATATTTTCTCCACAGTTAATAGATCCTCATAATCCAAGTGATTTTAATCTTGCTCTTATACCATTAGAAGAGTGATAGTAGGTTTATTTATACCTTCAGTTTGTATCAAACTGCATCTAAAAGAGTAATGAAAATCGGGCAACTTAACATGACTGGCAGTTCCACCACCCTCTCCGTAGACCAACAAAGAGTCTTTAACTGCATATTGAACCAAGCAGTCCACCAGAGAACTTGGCTGAAATTGGTGTTTAAGAAATAAGGTTTATTCATACATAGTCCACTGTCTTGAAAACTGTTCTTTTATATCAGCCACTGAACTTTGTAATACCATATGGTCTATTAATTCCCATAAAATTCAATCAAAAGTGGAAATTAAGATATGCTTGGCATGTATTAAATACTTTCTTTAGTCACACCCACATATCTTCATGCACACACACATTATAGTCTACTTTGACTGATACTCCCATTCACGTTGTCTTCTGCCAACAGCCAACAAAAACTCTTCCAATTTTAGAACAGACACTTATATGTGGAGATCATGGAGCTTAAGAATAGCACAGAAAAAAAACCATAGATGAAAGAGATTCTGAGCAAGGACTTTATTTTTCTCTCTCTCTCCCTATACACTTGTATCTAAGGGACTCTCTCTCATTTTAAACTTAATCAGGCAGACGATCATGTCAGAACACAAGTGAATATTTCACACTATAGTGTTTTTTAATAGATGCATGGCAACTAAAATTCTCAGGTTGTTTTTTTTCACCTGAGCACTCCATTTGGTGTCAGTATCTTACATCATCAGTTTCCATGTTGCTTTAAAAATAGGTGTAGGAAAATATCCATAAAGTAATTTATTTCAGAAATATTATCCTCACTGTATAAGTTTTCCACTGTAATATTATACATGACAGTCATTCCTGTCTCACTCTCCCCAATGGCATTTTGATTCTGCAGTCTTTTCACAAAGTTTGGTTTCCAATCAATAAACTGAAGTAATTTGCCAGTGCATACTCTCTACTTTAAAAACAAAAAGAAAAAAAAAAAGCAAAATGTCTCAGAGATTTGAATTTTGGCCATCATAAAATTATTCTGATATTGGTTAGATATTAGCGTAGTCACAATTAAGTGAGTCACATTTACAACCGATATGAGTTAAAGATGGGAGGAAAAGATCAAATCATCCTCATAGGCAAGCTTTGGTTTAAGCACTTGTTCCTCCTTTAAGGTTTATACTTTTTCTACCACAGAAATAGGGACCAGGTCAGACAATCATAGATCCATATAATTGTTTGGGCTCAAAGGTACCTTAATGATCACCTAGTTTCACTCCCAATGCCATGGACAGAGAAAAAGCAAAAGCCTTGTCCAGATTGGCCTTGAGCACTTCCAGGAATAGGGCATCCAAAGCTTCTCTGGGAAATCTGTTCTAGTGCCTCTCCACCCTCACAGTAAAGAATTTCTTGCTAATATTTGATCTAAACCCACTATCTTTCAGTTTAAAGCCGTTCCCACTTGTCCCATCACTACATGGCCCTGTAAACTGTTCCTCTCCAGCTTTCTTTAGGCCACCTTCAAGTATTGAAAGGTTTTATAAGGTGTCTCCAGAGCTTTCTCTTCTCCAGGCTGAACAACCCCAACACTTACACTTTCTTCACAGTAGAAGCACTCCAGCACTCTGATCCCTAAGGAAATTCATTTTACAGCCATTTCAAGACAGCTAAAGCACAGGTATAGTGGACAGAATTTGAGAATCTGGAAGGTGGATTATCAGGGAGGTGATTTTCTAATCCATGTTACATTATTCCTGCTTCAGGATAGAATTTGAATATTTGAAGGAAAGTAGTTCAGGCAGGGAATTTGAGTTGCAGTTGTCTACACTGGCTTTCAGCTGTCAGTTCAGCTCCCAGTAATTTCTTTTTTGCAGTTTTTCACAGCTGGAAATGATCTCGACTATCCTGAATAGCTCAACAGAATCAGCAGCTTCTATCATTTCGGTGTTCTCTTCCCTTTTCCAGAATGCATGTGAGTATGATGAGCCCCAAGGAACACAGCATAGATATTTATGGGCCTTCTGCAGTGAATTATCTTTCACTGAAAGGGTGGTTATTCATTTATTCCTGTCCTATGTTTCCTAAGTTTCTATTAGCCTTTACCCTTAAAAGTACTTCTGTTTAGTTTTCTGAAAAGCCTTTGGTGAGGTACATAAAAGAAAGCACCCTGAAGATTCCTTTATCTAAATGCCTGTTAATCTTTTCAAAAAATTCCAGTAGTTTTTTGGCATCTCATATTCATTCACATGTTCCTTATTTCCATTTTTTATTCATCAGTAGGTCCACTGGAGTCCTTTTTCAAAAATTGGCATTGTTTTAGCCACTTTCCTGTCCTTTAACAAGGAGTCAGTTTTTTACACACCACACTTTGTAGTTTGGCTGTTTCACAGTCAAATTCCTTTAGAACTCTGGAGCAGAAGCCACCTGCTTCTGGTGATTTCTTATTGCTCACATCATCTTCTTGATCCATTCACTTTTTCTGCCAATACTTCAGTTTTAGACAAAACCTCTGACACATGTTCTGTAAAGAGGGGTCCCTTTTTCTACACTTCATACTCCTCCATAGTTAACACAGATGGGAAAAAAATTATGTTATAACTGTTATCTACTTACAGTATTCTTTCTATATTTTAGTTATTCTGTTATCTCTCAAGATTCTGTTATCTTTTAAGCTTCCTCTTTGTGTTGTGCACAAAAAAAATTATTATTTTTAAATCCCTTCTTAAGTTCTTAGCTTCCTCTACGTTGCTGTTTACCTATTTCTCTTTATAATTTCTCAGGTCTTTACTGGTATTTGTCATGCTTTTGCTCTGCGGCTCTAATATGATTCCTATGCTGCTTTCAAATTTTTTTTTTGGCTGCTCTGTCTAGCTTTCTATTTTTCTTCTAGATCCCCTTTGGAAAAATGTGTACATCTATGCTGTATTTGTCTTTTTATTAACTTAATGAAGAAGCTGTGAGGTGTATCTTAAACTTCAGCATAATCATCATGCTTCAACCTCACCTTCCTCCAATTTGTAGCAAGGTAAGTTAAATCCTCAACAGATACTGTGGCTCCTGTTTTCATTGCCTCTTTGACTTTCTCAGCATGTTATTGGCACTGCCACCAGACTAGAAAGAAATGTCACATGTTCCTTTTCTATAGATTTTTGGGTATGTCTGAGGTGGTAAAGGGTAGAGCTGAAAAATCAAGGAACAGGATAGACTGTTAGGCTCAGCTGCAACTTTTTGCACATACTTCATGTTGTTTCTTAAATACACTTACATTTTCACATGTGGAGTCATTACTAAACAAAATTTAGGCCAAATTTTTGTATCTTCTCTCCCTTTACAGCAAATGAAAGCTTTCCCTTCTTGTCTCCTTATCCAGCCATATCCCCTGCATCAGCACCCACCCTTTTTTCTGTACCACACCCTTGCACATATGGTTCTGCTTTCTCAGTCTCATTTTCTTCCCAGCTTTATTGCAGATGTTGTGCAACTATAAATTCAACATAAAGGAGTACTTAGATGCCATAGTTGTAATTTGTTGTTGTTCAAACCAATGTACGTGGATGTAAATGTTTAAATATTTGCAAGCCCCTTGTGCTGAAATAAATCAGAACACTTCATAGTTCTGAGACAATGAGTTAATATTTATCGCTACAATATTATATTGAAATATCATAGTGATAGGTCATACTGCAGTTTTCTTCCATTTTTAATGCTCTTGTTCAGAGACTTTCATATAATCTCTTTGAATTCATGTAATATCTATGAATATATGACCCTCAATTAACTGCAAGATGTAATATGCAAAATAAAACAATTTATTAAACATATATCCTTCTCCCATTTTTCGAAAACAAATACTTGGTCCAAAATAAAGCGATCTGAATGTTTTCCTCTCCTCTTTTATTTATATATGCTTCATATTCATCAGACTTCTCAAACACTGTTTCCAAATGTGTCCTTTCAAGTTGAGTATTGTACACAAAATGTACCTTCAATCTATAATGCCTAGGTAAATATTAACCATCAACAAGAATGATACCTGATGCTCCATACCCAAACAAACTCCTTGCATAAATGACAGCTGCTGTCCATCTGTCCTAGGAAGGCTATCACTTACAAACCTCAGTTACAGTCTTTAACTTTAGAAATAGAATGAAACTCCTGGATTGCTAAATCCACTCTCAACTTTTGCAAGCAACAATGGTGTAGAGGTTCAGTTCACATAAAGCCTCAACCACCAAATGCAGGAAAAAGTCAGAGGTGCTGCCACATGGAGCTGGATTATAGGAATTGGGCAGTGTGCTGCTGAAACATTGTATGAAACTGTAGTCTCTGTCAGCAGAAGCCAATGAAGGGTTTTGCTGGTGGTTGGAATATGTTTTGATGGAGAAATATCAAATTTGAGTAGAACGTATGGAAGACCTTGAAAACAAACCGAAACCAGTTTGTAAAATCAGCATGCTTCAGCAATGACTGCTATTATCTGAGGTGCACAGTCTGCAGTGCCAGGCATTTGTGAAAACTCTCATGAATCAAGAAACAGATGTCCTAAGCATAATTTTTTCCTAGGCTAAATAGTGAGGTGTTTTTTGGTTGGATTTTATTTTTTCTAATTGCCTTAATTTTCCTTAATGTAGATTTCCAAATTCGATTATTATTTTGGAGGTGTTAAATTAATACCTTCACTTATATTTTACCTTATTTCGTTTGACTTAAAGAGGATTTTCTGGTTAATATCAAGCCATTTGTCACAAATGGTTATGTTAAGTAAACATGGGGTATTTGAATAGCCTTAGAAGTGCTCTAATCGCATGAATCTCTGTGAATAAGAAGAAAACCTATGGTCTAGGATGATTTGATATCATAGAAATCAGATGTGTCTTCTGGTGACCATCAACCTTCCATGTAGGAAGATAATATGCAGAGTCGATGGGGCCCCAACAGTTTTAGCAAGAGACAGTTAAAAAATACTTGAGAGACATTCATCTAAGGTCCTAGGCCATCATCTAATTATCCAATTTACACATTTCCAGCAGTTTGAATCAAAAAATAAAAATGCAAAAATGAATTATGGCACCAAGAGAGAAAATAACCCATATCTAATCTCAAAAGACAAGTCAATGCCTGTGGTTGGAATATTTATTAATTTTTAAATTAATTTTATGTCTTGTGTGCTTTTCCCCACAAATCCTCAATCAGCTTTTCCAGTTTTAATGCTTTGAGTTCTGGGAGCTTGTGTTTTCTCACAATAACTTTGAAATCCTTAGAGATAGTGCAATGTCTTTTTGTAAGAAGCAAGTGTTAGTCTTTCTTCTGACAAACAGCCAATGATCAGCATGATGCAGATATGCCTCCACAATGGCCACATTAACAGTCTCTTCTAATAGGACAAGCCATGTGTTCTCATATTTTTCATCCTTTCAGTTTAAGGGTTAAGTTCATAGTGAGCTTCACTAATTCATACAACTCTCTTTCCTGCAAGCAATATTTTTATTAAAAATGGCTCCTCCAACTACATTTCCTCATGAACGCATTTTAATAGTTAGCTTTCGGAATTTACTTGCCCTTTATTATTGCTTCCAAGCATCCCAAAGTCCCTTTTCAGTATATCAACCTCATGACTGCTATTAAATTTCAAATACATTTCTCCAAGATCTGACCTTAAGATAATGCATTTGCAGGTTCTAACTTTTGATAGCAAAAGGCAGGAGCTAAGCAGGATTAGAAATGGCGGTAGCAGAACTGGCCTATACCTCTACTCTTCCACAATCTTTTCAGTTTTGGTGGGCACTAGTCAAGAGTGAAAAACATTTAGAAAAAACAGCTGGTAGTCCAGTAGTTTAGCAGATAACATTTCCTTGTCTGACTGAGTGATCCCTTCTCATGTAATGTGACTGAGTATTTAAACAGATTTATAAGAGTGGTGCAGCCAGCACCAAATATTAAAGCCCAAGTTGTATTTACTTGCTGTGATTGTGTATCCTAATAGGCGACTAGTATTCGCTTTAAACACTATGCTCTTAGGATAAAACATTCCCAAAAGGATTTATCACCTGGAAAAACAGTGCAGTTTTTGTTTATGTCTAATATAAGTTACCTTCTGTTAATGTGAATAAATTTTGAAAAGAGAATCTGCATTTCTGTAGAAACTGTGAATAAATCTTTAATAGGAAGAGAAGGAGGAGAAAGGTAACTTCTTAGATTAACTTTCTGTCCCAATTTACTGCATCTTGAGATGGAGGCATCTGATTAGGCTTTTTGGCAAGCAGAATAAACTTCAGCTTAGTAGCCCAAGGCAGCTCTTATAAACTGAAGAAAAGGGACTGTGACAAGTCCAGCAGCTTTCCTGATCGATCAATCCACTTCCATTCTGAGCATATGCTTCCCCTGCTCTTCCTGCAGTGCACAGACTTGAGGGAAGGGGAGTCCTTCTGGTCCCTCCAGTAGTGAGAGGAGAATATCATAAGAGGAAAAAAAGTCAGGAGAGTCAGAAGGTATTAGGCCAGGTTTGTGGAGCAGGTGTGGAATTAAACACAGGAGGCAGGTATGAGGCAACAGAACCAATTCTTCATCAATGAATATATTGTTTTGGGAGTGAGCTGTTGTAGAACTGATGTTTTAACTCCTTGGGCAAGATGGAAATAATAATGAGTATGAAACACATTATGTCTGGGCGAGAATGGAGAGTACCGAAAGAAAAATGAGGAAGACTGAAACCCAGAACATAATCTGTCAAAGAATTTGCCATATTCCAATCCAGTGATCAAGAGATTGATTAATTTTTCATCTCTTAAGAAGGGGCTTCTTCTGTCATACGTACTGCATTATTGAAGCTTACAGATATGTGATTAATGAAAATAATTTATGAAGTTTTAACGGAAAGAGTAAGGATTTGTGAATGAAACAAACTAATACTAAAATAAACATTAAAAGAGTAATTTAAAAGACTGAAAATATACAACATTACCCATTTACAGCACAACTAGATAGTCAGAAAGAAGTGCTAACATGAACACAGCAAATGCAAAATACAAGCCCAACATACAGTTTAGTATGAAATAATTGTTCACTTTTCTTCTCCTGTATAAAACTGTGATCAGTTAACCTTGGCTGTCTGCCAGATGCCCACCAAGCTGTTCCCTCACCTCCTTCCTCAGCAGAAAACTGAGAGAAAATAAATGAAAAAGATCGTATTTTAAGATAACGACAGAGGAATCATTCAACAGTTACTGTCATGGGGAAAACATGTTGGACTTGGGGAAGATTAATTTATTTCTAATTCAAAATAGAGTCCTTTGCATGTGGTGCAGTCCTCCAAGAATGTCTTGCTGCAGCACCGGTCCCCCACAGGCCACAGATCCTGCCATAAAAGTTGTGTGTGGGCTCTGCTCCATTGACTGCAGTTCCTGCCAGAAGTTTGCTCCTGCATGGGATCTCCATGGGCTGCAGCTTCCTTCAGGGCATATCCACCTGCTCCAGCATGGTCCCTCCACTGGATGCAGTGTGGTATTTTCTTCTGTATCGTCTCTCTGTGAACTTCTGGGAAACACCTTCTCCTCCACCGTGGTTTCTTCAGAAATTGTAGCGAAATCTCTGCTCAGGTGCCTGGAGCACTTCCTCTCCCTCTACCTTCTTTCACCTTGGTGTCTGCAGGTCTGTTTCATTTTCCTTATTCCTCTCTCTGTCACAGCTGCTTTGCAGCATTTTTTACCCTTTATTAAATATGTTATCACAGAGGCTACACTGGAGTGGCTGATGAGCTCAAATTTTGGCCAGTGATGGGTCTGGTTCGGAACCAGTTGGAATTGGCTGTTCTTGGAAAGGGGTCAGCTCCCAGTCTCTTCTGACAAAAACCTGCACACCCCTATCCTACACTGAAGCCTTTCAATATAAACCCAATAAAAAATTTGAACCATAATTCAAGTTTATTTATTTTAATCTGAGCTACTTCAGACACCAGCCACTTATTCTTAATTTGTTTTTGTTTCTCAGAAACCCAGAAAACTTGTATTTACTTAGACTGTAGGATAGTACAATTCTATAGAAGCCTGTGCATGTAAAACTGGAAGGTACAAGAAGCTAAATGGAGATTCCTTTAAAAAACCTCAACCAAGCAAACAAAAAGATGAAAACTACAAATCCTGTGTCTTCCAGTAATCATTCACTGTGCATTTTAGGAAATCCATTTTCTATCTATAATAGCTGGAATGTTTACAAGGAAGGTAAGAAAGGTTGCATTTTTTGGAATTTCTTTGTCTCTTGTTCTCAAGCTTAACTGGAAAAAAAATTAATGTCATAAGATCATAGAACTGTAGAAGGGCTTGAGTTGGAAAGGACCTTTAAAGATCATCAGATCATCTAGTCCAGCTTCCCTGTCATGGTTAGGGTCATCTTCTCTAAGATCAGATTGCTCAAAGCCCTGTCCAATCTGACCTTGAATACTTCCAGAGGTGATGCATACAACCTGTTCCACTGCTTTATCACTCTCATGGTAAAAAGAAATTCTTTCAGAAGTCTATTCTAAATCTACCTTCTTTCAGTTTAAGACCACTGCCTTTATCCTGTCACTATCTGCTGTGGTGAAGTCTCTCTACACCTTTTTTATAGGCCTGCTTTTTATATTGAAAAGCCACAATAAGGTCTCCTGGTATCCTTCTCTTCTCCAGATTGAAGAACTCCAACTCTCTCAACTGGTCTTGAAAGGAGAGTTGCTCCAGCACCCTTGATCATTTCTGCAGCCATAATGAGAGAAACAAATACTACAAGGTATGTTTAGCTTATGGATTAAAAAAGGTAATCGTAGCAAATCTTAAACACATTAAAAGTTTGGATTGTGTTTAGGGGGGTTTAGGGGTTCTTTTTACATGTGTGTGTATGTTGGTTTTTTTGATTTTTTTCCCCTGACCCTTAAATTTTCAAATTTCTTTCTAAAAGACTTTAAAAATAAACTAATATAATTTTATGCTTCCAAGTTAAAATGTAAGTGCCTGGACACCTTTACAGCCCAGATTTTTATCTGTTTACTTTTACTTAATTATGGAATTATCTGTTATTGTAGCTAGTCTTCTAAACTCACTCTTTAGCTTGTTTAGAAGTATTTTTAATTTCGTAGTCCCTCTGAAAAAAGAATCTAGTGAAGATTGTCACATATCAAAAGCAGAGAGCTCTTCCATTGGACCATTTCCTGGTCATATTTGCTTTATCGCTTGCACTGCTTTTTTCCTACTTTTTAGTGGGAGAGCTTAAGCCTAATAAGGCTGGAGAAGTTTTGTTTTGCTTTGCTTTTTGTTTCAAAGTGATATTCACTAAAGAGAAATTTTTGTGTCGTAACAAGAGTGTGGACCTGAAAGAGACAACTGAGAAGTTAATCTCTTTTGTTTTAACTCCATTTTTCAGTCATAGTATGGATTTCAAGAAACCAATGATCCTAACTGTCTCTCATATCTAAATCATATATTCTTGACAAGGCATGAAGACCCAAGCATAGAAGTCATCTGAGTGCTTATAGCTTTTTTGAATTAATTTGATCAATTAATGATACATTTTATTTCATGCACTTTTCACTCAAAAGATACTATTTAACTATTTTGACTTTTTAAGAATTATTCTCCTTAAATAAACTCTTTATGTTAACAAATTTCAATTATCTCTGTAAAACCATTTGAGAACAAAATTTTCAGTCAATGGGAATTTTCAGTCAATATGAATTTGAATTGATTGCTTTTTGATTTTTTTTTAAGTGAAAATGACCTAATCACATTAGGATAATTAATTAAATTCACATTTCTGCCTTACCATCATAAAGCTGGTTGACTCTTTTCTTGGCCACAGGAAAACAGTCTAATTTCTAACATACATCTGAAATGTATGTTTACATTAGGATCTAAAGCTGCTTAATACCTGATGTTGGAGTAACCACACAAAGAATTAAGATAAGCATATGCATTCTACAGATAAAAACCATACAGCTCCTTCCTGAACAAGACAATAATTAAGAGAAAAAACCCTTCTTTTTCTTGACACTGTTACAGCAGAGAGGAAACTACTGAACAGATTTCAAAACAAGCAGAGCTAGAACTGATTACTATCTGGATATTGGTGTAACTCACAGTATTGGTCTATTTTTTATAGTCACTGGAATTACTTTGACAAGTGTGAGAAACAGAAAATTGAAAGGGGGCCCAAAGTCCACGTAAAGATAGAAGATCCTACTATTGCAATCAAATTTATTTATGATGCATCATAATTGTCATTTTGCATGAGACATGTTTGCTGTTTGTCTTCAGGATATACTGTGTCTATAACCGTGGAGTACCTTGGTGAAGTCCTAGGGAAAAAATGGTAAAATATCTGAAAGCAGAAATAAATAATATTTATATTTATTTTACCTCTGTCATTTTAGCCAAGATTAGAGGTTATTTCATTACTTCTTTGTAAGGGGAATGTTTATTCACAGCCATCAGTTATCTGAGTTGTAAGAAATACAGACAGGTTTTTTAAGCAGAACAAAAAAAACTAGAAAGAAGAAAATGCAAAATACACACCAAAAAATCAATGCGAATTTTTTTGGATACATAGATAAACTTGATAAATTAAATAACCTCTCACCCCCACTGAAATACAAAAATATGCTGAAACAGTACCCTTTGTTCTTCAGGAGAAAATTTAAATACTTTAGTCAAAAAGTTAATATCACCTGAGGCACCCAGTTATAGTATACAGGTGTCTGAGGAAATCCCAAGTGTGCCCTATAATAGTATGTTCCACGAAGACAGCCATTTGCATTAAACATTTTCCTCATTTGAAAGAGATAAAGCATCATTATAAGAGGAACAGATGATACATTTCAAGTCTTTCTCTCCTGTGGATTCAGCTAGCTCTGACACAGAAAGAAAAGACTTAAATTTTCAGCACAATATCTTCCCATCCCAAAAGCAAGTAGCTGATATGTTAGTAATGCTTAGAAGCTTTAATGATGCTGTGATATAGGCCAGCAGACCTTCAGCAAGACTGAAGTGAAATTTAATAGGGACTAGGAGCACTGCAATATTTACATAATAAAATGCTCCGTGCCAAGAGAGAGCAGTACTCTCCCTTACCCAGAGTACAAAGAGCAAAACTGTCTTGTCACAATTATTACTGAGACAGCTGCAACTTTAACAGAAACTAGATATTGGTTCATTTACCCTATTTGATAAAATGTCTGTTAAAATGCAAAATATTTATTATTTCTTGCTTATTAATTATGCTAATAGGGTATAGAAATTTGATACTTACTAAGAACTCCAGCTAATTGCCACAACATCACGCATGGAAAATTTTCTGGATGCTCTTTTCCCAGTGCAGGATCAATTTCTTGATAGGATATTAAACCGAATGAAGAAAAAGAGCACAGCCTTAATGCCTTCTCTGCTCTCTTGTTCACACTTGCATCAGTACAGGTGCATGATCATCATCAGGTATTTATCTGTGGCAAATTGTCAGACTTGCTACAGTCAGAGCCTTAAATCTGAGGTTTAAGTCAGAGAAGAATTGATGAGGCTGGTTGAGAAAAACATGAACTGGGCCCCTCACTTATCCTGCACGTGGCTCAAGCAGGACCTAATGACTGAATAATGTTTGCAATGAAGTAGAGGCCTCGTGGCCTGATGTTTTTTCAGCAAGGGACAGAAACAACATTAGTCTCAGTCCCCCTTTACCATGCATACCAAGCCTTGCTGCAAACCTGGTCCATTAAGGAGATAAGGATAAGCTCAAAGACTCTCTGGGGTCAGACAATCTTTACTGCCACCAAAACAGGTGGAGGTGGAACAAAGTCTTTATTTTATCTTTTTAATCAACTGTAAATTCTGACCGAAAGTAGCAGAGACCCGCATAATCCCCATTTCTTTATTAACTTTCTTACCTGTAAGAATGGAAATGAAGAGTAAGAAAACATGCCTTACATGTATGACCACAGTTACTGAGGCCCCACCTATAAGACAATTGTTCCACTGCTTTGTGAAGGGCCAAGAGTTATAGTAAAAATGAAAGGGAGTTTCAGAGGAGAAGAAGAAGAAATAAAGGGGAAACACATCTGCTTACTTGTCATCAGTTGACAGATTGTGTATGTGTATATATATATACAGTACTAATACATCTCTGTTACTATATCTTCTGTAGTGGCACATATTAACACTCACTAGTTAGTGAATTTACCACTAGAATTCCGAGCCTGTTGCCCTGCTGTTTCAATAAAACGTATTATCAGTGGATTTGGATTGTGAAAGTTCTTACAAAACTCAGCCAGACTTACAGTATTGGATTGGTAAACCGTGCTATTTATGGATCTGTGCTCATGAAAATTATTATTGAACGTGGGTGACCAGATTTACAGTGTTGAATTGGTCCTAATCAGAAATTAATCCAGACATACCCAGCCACTTTAATCTCTGAGACCCATATGGAAAGCAAGGGGGTTTAATTTCTTCCAAATTTTTATACCCTTTGTGCAACATTACTCCCTTCTCACATCAAGTAAGATGATGTAAAGTCATCTCTGAGTAAAGAGATGTTACCCAGTCCTTGGAAGCTACACTTGATTCACCATCAGCCTATGCTTAGACAATTAGTATTTAGAACAGATACTCTTGGTTCCTAAGTGTAAGGGTCTGCTGCAGAACTAACTGGAATCTGACATGCAGTAAGACCAAAAGCAGTTTATTCCTGTAGCTGAAGGAGAGAGCACAGGGCAGCAGACCCAGGCTCTGCCAGTGCCAGCTCTGCCTGCAAGGAGCAGTGGCAGAACTTGCGTACCTGTAGGTTACACAACATATTCTTCTTCAAAACTGGGTCAGATACAGGGGATATGGTAAATAACAATAGACATCCAAGTCTTTCAAATACTGCGGCTCCATATAGTGAATTATTTTACAAATAATTCACTCCTTTGATAGATTGTGCTGACTGACAGACCTCTGGCTGCAAATATTTGTTGGCTAGGGAGGCCTGCAAAGGTCTAACCAACTAGCTAGCTAACTAATAACTGATTGATTAACACTAACTGCTTTGCATCCACAGGACATGTGCTGGAAATTACAGGGAGAAGCACAACCCAATAATGTGTATTCAGTGAAAGGAACCAGGCTAATTTAGATCCATATCTGGGTTTTAGTATCGTCTAATTTCTTTGATTAAATGCCAGACAGGGAAATAATCAGTAATGGTTCTATGATTTCATTCTATTGTATAATTAATTGTCATATTAGGGCATCAACATTCTTAGATACATGACTAGTTACAATTTTATGTCAAAATCCCAAATGAATTGATGAGTAGCACTCATCCACAAATACTGTTCTTTCTATAAACAAGCACATGGTTCACATTGACATAATGGTTGAGACTCAGGAAAAACAGAAATTTAGAAGAATGAGGACAGTTTGCCACAGACTATGTAAGGATGTTCTTCAGTCTTCCTTCCTAATTTCTAGCCTTAGAAAAACAACAGACAGAGAAGATGGAAACGAATGACTGAAAGCCTTTACCTGTATTCCAGGAGCAGATAACACTTGTCCATGCACAGAAGTATAAGGAATTAGTGGAAATAAGCAACCCAGTCCATCTTCCCTATCAAAGAAGAATAAAACCTATGCTTCAAAAATTAATGCACTTTGGATATTACAAAACTATTTTTAAACTTCTAGTTTTTATAGCAGTTCATCTTCTTACTGTCATGGACGAAAAGACAGGAGAAGAAAATGAAAGTCAGTGGTTAATTCAGGAATTACATTTATATATAGGTAGATAGATATAGATACAGATAGATAGATATGTATATGTAGATAAACACCCCTCCATTACACAATCTAAAACGTACAGTGATCTCAAAGTAAACTGTTTTCTCAAAAACATAAAGGTATAAAAAAAGGTTCCTGCTTAACAAAGAGTATTTTTGATTCCAGCAAAGGAGAGAAAAATTGCTTCCTTTTGCCACTGATTTTTAAAACAGGAATGCAAACTTGTCCAAATTAATTTTTAGATTTCATCACACATTTATGTCCTCTTCTTTTGTTTCTGTGAAGGGGAAATAACATATAGAGGAATTTTCTGGCTGAGTTGCTTTTTCAAAAAGGCAGGTTTCTCTCCCTAAGGCTTTCATTTTGAGAGCAAAGAAAAAAATGCAAAGCATTTTCTTCATTTAGTATTTCAAGATACTATGCTAGAAATGTTTATACAGCATTAAATATACTATTTCATTACATTTTTCAAATACATTTAAACTTTCTTTTAGGGAACAAAGAAAATCCCTGAAATACTTGAAGTCTCCTAGGTTGTCTGTAATCTAAATATGGAAGAAAAACATGAGGAAGCACAGTTCAAGTGTTATCCAAAGAATGTGAGCACGTAACACTTTTTAAAAAATTATGAAACAAACAAGATTTTCTTTAAGGAAAGGTACCTGCAACAAGTGTTGTAACATCCCATGGCAGCTTTTAATTCAGGGTCAAGTTTCAATTCAGATGTGAAAAGAATTTCTGAAGTAAATCTTGTTGTCTGTGTTTGCTCTACTTTTGTTTCAAGTGAGCAAACTCTCACTTTTTGCAACATTAGTCTTCCAACAAAAATAGGAACATGCTTCAGGAGCACACCAACTCTTTTTTCTGTAAGCACCCATTATTTTGCACCACATGATTTGTTAAACTAAACATAATTTGAGAGTCCCATGATTCTGAAAGTCATAAAAAGTCATGAACAGTCCTTTCCATGACAGTGTTTCCCAGTCACAGGACTGTGGCTCATCTGCACTGTGAAACAGAACTCTTCCTGTCACTTGTCTTGTTTCTCACCACTGCAGGTTTTGTTCAACAGTTTCCATGAAGATTTTTTGTGGTTTGAGAATGGAAAGGAAAATTAAGTTATGGACTAAATGGATGATAAGGTATGGATAGAATATTTGTAATATTCTTTTCCCTAATTTCCCTAAAGATATTACATAGAGTACCATAATCAGAAATTTTGAAGAGGAAGATTTAGGTAAGTACTTGTCAAGCAGAACATGTTAGGGTTTCTTTTACTGTGCTTGGCAAGCACTTGGGAGCAATTTGACATAAGAATTTGCTAGCCCAATGCAAAAGTGCAAAAAGATGCTGGCTGAGCTTATTCAGGTTAATAAATTGTTCATGGGAAGCTCACAGGTACATCTTAGTATAAGACACCGATGACTCCAAAATTAAGAAGAATGAGATTTTCTATCCATCTTTCCTCCAGTTGCAAACTTTAACTAAATAAATTTGAAAAGAAATGTTTGCCATATGAGAACACGGGAGCTGTGGCTGTGTCTCTAACAGCTGAATCCGAGTTTTTCCATAGGCAGACATGTCATCAGGAAATTCTGCCTTTTCAGAACATGGATGTGGGTTGTAAATCACATCTCATCCTTTGTTCTTAAAAAGAAAAGGAATGAAAAAGAGGAGGATTTCTGTGAGTGTTGTTAAAGGAAAGCCCCCTGCACAGCAGTCTCCCCCTCATTTAATAACTGCACACAACTTGCCCCATTCTGGGCCTGCTTGCCTGTAGGTCTAGGAAGAAGAAAGTGCTATTACACACCAGAAATTAGCCCTTCCATATGCTCTTCTCCACACAAGTAAGGTAATGCCACTCAAAGGCATAAATGCCAGCTGAAGAAATGTCGCTGCACGTACACAAAAGGGTGTATGGGAAGACCTTTGGGAAATGTATTTTTTACAGTGATAGGCACTTATATAGGCACGAAATTGGTTAAGCACGTTCATAACACAACTTGAAATATACTGCAAAACAAAAGATGTCTCTGTGAACTGACTGGAAAAAACAGTGGAGCAGTGCAGACCTGTAATCATCGCAGATCACGCCACACACCGCTGATCGTTGCCGTGGCAACAGATGGTGTTTCATGACGTCACTGAAATCAAGGGGGGATAAGCAACAAGGGTAGACAGATACCAAACACTTTCTGGAAGGAAGAAATTTGGATATATGCACTGAGCTACCCACAATGTGACACAAACCAAAGGGTAAAGGAAGCAGGAAAAAGGAGCGTAAGATGCACACACAGAAATTTCCAGTGAATATACTGGCTTCATTGTAACCTTACAATTTTACTATGGAAATTGCATTTGTGTTGAACGTCTTTGGTCTTCTCTGATATTTTTCAGTAATGTGATATTGGAAAATCTGTAAAACAAGCTCTCCAGGGAAGTTAAGAAAAGAGCAAACCCTTTTCTATTTGTTTCACATTAGGGCTGAGAAAAAAAAAGAGGTATGAGTAACACTTTTACAGGGGGAGACATATCTTTGGTGAATAAAGAACAAGAAAAGAAATGTTGTGGGGAATTGGAACCAAAACACTGCTAATGAGACTGTGAGAGTCATCTGGCACGACAGCTTGCTGCAATCCAAGGAATGATGCTCTTACGGAACTTAGAATCATTGAAGTCTAAGTATTTTCATTGATTTCCAATTGCTTTGTACCTTCCTAAAAAACTGAGTACTTTGACCTTCAGAATACACCAGCTTATGAACTGATCCAACCTCAGATTCCCATGTAACTGGTATTTTTCTGCTGTTCTGTAGGTCTAAATTATGCGAGTAAGCTTATATAATAATTTAGGTAGATTCTTATTTTCAAGTTTATTTCCCAAACCAGATATTTTGTTGAAGATTACTTTTTGATTGCATTTTTCATTTACTGATAGAATTTTACATTGCTGTTTGATGTTATATTTTTGCGTGGTCTTGAACAAATTGTATAAAAGAACTGATAAATTATCAATAAAAAAAAGTGTTGAAAAGGAAAAGAAAAAGTCCATGAGAGAAAAAAGGACGATGAGTAAGAAAACATCACCTTCAGTAGCAAGTGTTCCCTGGAGGATGAAGTAGTATTAGTTCATAAAGGTGAATACTGCCTCATGGAAATTTACTTGAATTTAGCCATATATTATTTTCTATGTCATGATTGCTTCTACATCTTCCATAATGCAAAATATAGGAGTGTGATTAAGCCATGGCAAAAATTAATCAAATAAAAATATAAAAGAAAACAGGTGAACAAGAGGTTTAAAAAAGTGCTTGGATACTTATATGAATAACAAAAATTATTCATTAGTTGTGGGTATACAAAAATTTCAAAATGTGCCAGTTGTAGCACTTAGTGAAGAAACTTTTTCAACAGTTAACTCAGATTTGTAAGCTTTTTTTAAACGCCTACTTAGATATAGATGACCTAAATTTACTTTTTTTTTTTTCCCCCACTGGTACAAAAGGAGTACTAATCATGCAGAAAAAATCACAGAATATATTATGTCCAAGGTGTAAAAATATAGAACAAATGGTCAACTTTCTATAGGAAAGCAGGATTAGCATTACTGAGGGTGTGGATTTGTACCTGACAGCAAAAGAATGTGATGGCATGCTAATATGATGGCATTCTTCTTTACATAGAAAATGAATTTTCATAATTTTGGAAGAAATTAAACTGTGGCATTAGAGATGGAGTAACTTGGTCTCCTCTTACAAAATAAAAGAGAAGTTCCAGTTATGCTTAAAATAGTTAGGATAGAAATTTTCTTATGACTATCAATCAAGCTTGAAAATATTTACATATTATAGTCACATGGACATTTCATCTCTTTTAATCGTACTTTAAGACTGATACTGTGCTTTCACTTCAGAGCACTCTCAAAATTAATGAATTAAATGCAGTTTAGTTAATGCATCAGACATTATTTATGGAGCTGACAAAGCCTTTTTAATTCAATTGACATGTGAAAACTCTTCTCCATGTGTCCCCTCTTTAATTTCAGAGACAAGTTCTTTACAGACTAAAGAAACAATAAAGATGAAAGTACAAAAATATGTTACAAATTTTATTCCAAAACCATCTCAAATACCATCATCACAACAGATGTTCATGGAGCCTTATTTTGTTTATTTTAAGGGGGAAGTAAACCAATGTTGAGTCTGCTCAGGAGTATAATAATTTATTTCCTTGGTGCTTGTTCTGATTATTCCATTACAGTATTTCAGCAGGAATGATTTTGCTGCTCCTAGTGCATGTGTTAGTAAGTTATAGGCAACATTTCCATCAAAGGAAACCTAGCATGATTAGTTATGTACAAAGACATAAGTACCAAGTAGGCATTAGCAAAACCCATAGCAATGGACTTTAATTAGTATTTCAGCAGTAGCAATCTTCTTATTGAGAAGAAATTACTAATACCACAGGAGAGAGAGGGCTACTCTTTTAGTGCTGTATTGGTAGCCCCTAGAACAGCACAGAAGCTCTCTCAAAGTGCTGTGCACATACCAGTCTTGCCACAAATAGCACTGGTGAATAGAGTGTCACAGCTCACATGGTTAGCACTTAGTCAGAAGGAATTCATCCTAGCTCCAGGCAAACCTCACAAGGGCAGCTCCTGAACGTTCACTCCATACCTCCGCAGTGCTCACAGCGATGCCCACACAGGGCTGAGCTTCACTGAAATGGTTGTAAACAAAGGTGCTTATCAGGTTTCAGGAGTGCACTGTCATTTTGCTGTAGTTGTTATGTGCTTTGACTTCTAAAGAAAAAGGAAAATAAATAAAGTCCTAATTCAAGTATCATGAAATTTCATTTTGTTTGCTTTCTTTTTCCAAGATTTTGTGTTTCCATAAAGAACAAAGCTGCATTTTTTAAAGTAAGCACCTAAAAATCCTTTTCTTTCAAAACACCCCTACAAGGAAATTACCTGTAAAGATCATCAGTTCTGAACACCTTTCTTCCAATGGGAAGTGGTGAATGAAATCCTTGTTTTGCTTTGCTTGTGTGCACAACTTTTGCTTTCCATATTGAACTGTCTTTATCTCATCCCACAAGTTTTCTCACTTTTACTCTTCCAATTCTCTACCCCATCATGCTAGTGGGGGAGTGAGCGAGCAGCTCTGCAGGGCCTAGTTGTCAGCCTTATTTTTTAAATCTTTTAAAAAATCAATTGATTTTAAAAATATCCTGATTTACTGGTCTGAGCCCTTAACAATTGTGAGTGTCCTTTTTGTTAAACTGAAAAATAGAAAAGTACTAAATTTTAACCAATGTGACTTAAATACCATATTTTTTCTGTTGAGATTTCTGACACAACACTGTTTCAGAAAGAAGAATTACAGTCTACATAAAGTCAGTTGATTCTATTTGGCTTTCATGAAAATATCATTAACTAAAATCCAGAGTGTATAACAGGATTCCAACCACTTTTAAGTTGACTGGTTTCATTCCTTAACCTAAGAGAGGTTTACTTATCAATTAGAATGCAAAATGCAACGAGGTATCTCTGTTGTAAAATGTCTTCATCCCCACTACTGGTTTCCTGCTGTTTAGCTTTTAAAATTGTTTTTCAAATGTCCTGTATGTTCTGAGGGTTTATAAAATAGTATTTTGTGGTCCAAACTGAGATAAGCCAGCCAATCTAATGTGCATTGTATAAAATGAAAATATGTGAGTGTTAGGATATTTGAGTCAAACAAGCAATGAGAAAGCTCCTAAAAATTTTGGGAGAGCCTATCTAGAAAAAAAAAGGACATATTTTTTTATTCGCTTTAGTTTACTTGATTTTAATTATACTAATCATATTTGATCCAAATTTATCTTAAATTTTAAGTCAAAACAGTGATTCTCCTAAGTCAGGAGTACTGAAACAAATTTAAACATCATTAAGACCATGGTATAATGAATCCTAGCAGGATTTTGAAAACAGATCTTTAATCATAAGATTAGACTGATAAGTAACCAGAGGAGACTCCTAAAAGACTTATCTTCAAATGTTCTCTTCAATTTTTATAAAAAGATTTCAAAAAAGGCAGGGATTTAATGGTCGTTTTATTTATAAAAATAAATTCAGCATTAACAGAAAAGATGTATTTTCTGACCTGTCAGAATGGAAAACATAGTTTGATCACTAATCTGCCATAGTTAGCTTTAGGAATAAGGTGAATTATCCTTAAGAATAGAGATTACCCAGTACACTACAATTTAAGATACTTAAAAAGATAAGATTATGTATTAATTGTATTACAGCTGTGCCTTTTTTAATGATTTGAGACTAATGCTTGCAACCATTTGACGTCAGTCAGATGTTTGTGGGATGACATTGAAAATCTTTTGTTGCAGTTTCTGCCAGTCAAGCATATATGTCAATGTTTTATCTATAGTACAAGGCAAAGAGAAAAAATATTTAATCTGTTTAAATCAATAGTAATAACATTCTTATGCAAGAAGCATTTTTATAGACAGAAAATATCGGGACCTGGCAATTAAGTTTCCAACTGAAATGCTATAATAAGGCTGTGCATAAAAAATACTTTGTGGGGTCCAAGACACATCTAAGGTATCAAAACACTGAGACGGAGAAAGTTCCACCTTGCAATTTCATTCAGAACTGTACTTCTCTAAGGCAGTTACTTGGAGAGGTGATTATGCCATTGTTTGATTTTCTTCATGTGAAAAGGATGCATTTCATTGGTAAGAGAGCTGAGATCACAAACTTAGTCACTGTCACTACCCACACAAGAGACTAAGAAGTGATCAGGCCCGATTTGAAAGCAGTGCTTGGTTGAAAGACCTCTGCTTGTTATCAATATAGGGAAAACTTTATATCTATAAACTTGAAACTGTACTTGAAGGAAGAAAAGCTTCCCATAAGGGGCTCCCAAGGGGAAAAAAAACGCCAGTATTTTGGTCACAGGGAGATCTTAGAAGTGGTTTTTAGAAGCCAGCAGATTGCTTTTGAAGAATATGTGTAAGCATAGCTTCTGGTGCCTCTGACAGGGTTTCCTTAGTGGTGTGGATGCATTTAGTTCTTAGATAAATTTAGACCTCTTTAAAGACTTTAAAGGGCCATATCTGAATCTAATGTAGAATTCTTACTATTTCAAATCACAAAAAACTACAAATAGAAGCAAACATAAAATACTCCGCCTGCCCCACAGAAGTGAACTTTTCTTTCTGTTACGCTTATGCCAAAGCTAAAGGTTTAATCCTCTTGAAAAGGGTTTCAAACTCTTGTGCCCGTTAAGAACAGGAGTGATATTTGTGCTTACAAATGTCTCTGTGTAGTAGCACACAGCAAGCACACAGTGTGCTGCAGACTGACAACATCTAAGCAGAGTAAGTTGAGCCTTCAGTAATGGCACAGCAATTTACTTCCTTTTGCTGCTGCCTCATTCTCGCCAACCCATGCTGTGTTTTCACATTTTGTACTCACTCATTCTAGGAGGGGTTGTCTCTTATGGTAGGTCTGTACAATGGCCAAGAAAATGAGATTCTGACAGGTACATGTGGATAAAATCCCCATGCAAGTTATAAGTAACAATGCCCACTATTCTGAAAGTACAGGTTTATTTGATTGATGTACTAAAAACAGTCCTAAATGGCAATTTCCTTATTGGAAGTGTCAGGTAAGCGATGCACAATAGCCACATCAAAGTTTTTGGCATGGCACAGCAAAGTTTTTCAGGATCTGAAATATAAAATTATGGCATATAAAATTATATATAAAATTATGCCACAGAAAGAGATTTTCTTATGAGGACAGAGCTGCAGAGGACACTCTGAGGGATGATTTTAGTTTCATAAACCAACTTTAGAGACCATACCTCTCTTTTTAAGTACCCTAGAGGGCTTGGATTCCTGGGTATGTCCAAATGAAGGTGAACCTTTCTCCTTCCTCCCTTTCCACAGAAGGAAATGGAGGATGTGGGAGGACCACAGTTTCAGCAAGAATGCTTCTTGGCTGAGCGAATCGCTGTGACACTGACACCCACTGGATGTTCACTCACAGGTCAAGGTTAAGCACTGTCTACAGGATTAGGTGCACCCAACAAACTGAAAGAGCTTGGTTTCTGTATAACAGCAAACAGCTAGGAACTATGCCATTATGGCAGAAGGTTTGCACTTTAAAGAGAGACAAAAAACCACTGGGGAACTAGAAACTAGCTTCCTATATAAAATGTATTGTGTTTTAACCTACTCTGTGTCTCATACCAGCTCATGACTAATTTAACCCACAGTCTGTTGGAAGTTTATTTTAATTGTAATGAAATGTGCTTGGTAAATGGGGCCATTAGTTTATCTAATGAAGTGTCCACATTCACATCTGCAGGTGCAAGCTGCCTTCATTTTTGTTGCAGGCTTAGACTATAAGAAAACTTAACAGTATGTAGAAGATTGATGTGTTTCACTAGACAAAGAATGGCTTTTCAGGCTTATGAAATCTTTCAAAAACTGGTTTAGAATAAGAAAGGAATAACTGTTCTCAAAATTGCCTGATCAAAATCAGTACCAAGTGTTCAGCTGTTAACTCCAAAATCCTGTTTGATGAGTTATTACACAGAAAACTGAATCAATTTTTACCATTGTGTATTAATGGCTTGCCTACTGATTTTTAACTTAATATTTCCTCATCTGCCTGCCTAAACATAAATTAATTGAATTTTACATTGATTTCTTTGTAAAAACAAGTAGATGTACAAGCTGTTAATCCACCTTCTGTGACTTTTCCTGCCTTATTTAAAAGCCGTATGTTCCACAGAACCCAATACAAAGCAGTCATAAAAATACCTTCCTGTCTCCAATAGTGTGAGTTGTTTTATGTTTAGTGGCAATAACCTACTTCTGATGGAGTGTTTCACTGGAAGTCCTAATTAAGCATAAATATGCAAAGATAGCAACATACTTCACAAAGTTATAGTTAGTACACACATACACAGATTAACTATTTAAATGTAACAAAACTATCCAACAAGATGACACTGCTTTACATACTACTTTATGAAACTATAAGCTTTTTTGTTTCCTCTGTTTCTGTCTGGAAATCACAGAATATCACATCAGGTAAGTGAAGTTAAGGAACACAGGAAGTATGAGTCTAGGACTAGACTTTATAATTCCCACTCATCTATCATGCAGTTTTTGCCACTGGCAAAACAACAAGCAAATCCTTCCAGAGATCAGTGTTTAGGCTTTGGTGATAACGTACCACTACAGGCTACATTATCTTGGTGTATATCCTGGTTCCAGCCAGGACAGGGTTAATTTTTGCAGTAGCCAGAAGGGGCATGACCAAGACCCAGAGGTTATTCTCTACCACCTCACCTCATTTTGTGGGTACAGAGGAAGGGGTCCCTTCCAGGTCCTGCAGTGCGGTGGTGCAGTCGGGTGTGGCTGGGGGTTTGCACTTGGTGAGCTCTCGTGTGTGAATTTCTCACCTCCCATGTACACTCTGTGGTTAATATCCTTGCTGTTACTCTTCCTTATCATATTTTATTGCTGTTTCCAGAAATGTGTTCTTATCTCAACCAGTAATTTTTACCTCTTGTGCCTCCAATTCTCCATTTTCTCCATCCTGCTGCAGGGAAGAGGGATGGACGGATGGGGGACCGAACAAGTGACTCGTGGTTTGGAGTATTTTTGGTGGGAGCACTAAACTGGGGAATACCATTCCTAAACCACGACAGTGTGTTAATGTCTAAATTTATTTGCTTAACTTCGAGTGTACTTCTACTCCATGGGTGAAATAGTCTTATGCTTTGGTTAGAGAACACAGTCACATCTTTCCGAAGTGCCAGGTATTATACTATCTTTCCAGAGCTTTCCAAGGATTCTAATAACAACATGATCACTCACAGGTCAAGGTTAAGCACTATCTACAGGATTAGGTGCATCTAACAAACTGAAAGAGCTTGGTTTCTGTATAACAGCAAACAGCTAGGAACTATGCCATTATGGCAGAAGGTTTGCACTTTAAAGAGAGACAAAAAACCACTGGGGAACTAGTAATTAGCTTCCTACATAAAACGTATTGTGCTTTAACCTACTCTGTGTCTCATACCAGCTCATGACTAATTTAACCCATAGTCTGTTGGAAGTTCTGGTTGCCCACTTGGGAAAAAAAAATCATTCACAAATACATAACGAAAGCTAGAATGTGAGTTGTCTGAATAGTAAAAATGTACTTGTCCAAAAGCTATTCTGTTATTTCTTTATAGACTGAGAAAGATACTTTATTGGTTTTATTTTTATTTTATTGGAATTGGAATTTTAATCCAATAATTACATGAAAACTAATATCAGGGCATGCAACTTATGTAGGAAACAAAAAATTATGATTCATATTTATTGACATTGACAAGAAAATAAGCCTTAAACAATGTTATGTCTTATTTTGAAAGCCAAAGGTTGTTTTAGGAATCTAATTTTTGGTCAGTGGGATCTGTCAACTACAAAAATATTTTATTACAGAAAGAATGCAAGTTCTTAAATTACACTAAAAGTCAAGGGGTATTTAACCAGAGGCAGCAGCAAAGTGATAACTAAAAGAGTGGGAAATGTGCAGATCACCCTGAGAGACTGTACCCGCTGTTGCAAAAGAGCATGTTCACACAAAGGATGAAATATACTTCCCCAGGAGCAGGGTAGGAGAGCCCAGGATTGAGTGTTCATCAAGCTCTGCATCTGGAGGGCAACAGGGATGGTTGAGAGAAGCAGGCACCAGCAACAAATCCAAATTATAGGGATGATGGAAAGAAAAAGAAACTTTATCTGGAGACTTAAAGAAGATTTTATAGAGTTTGCTGCAATCCAAAAACAAAACAAAACAAAAAGAAATCCCAAAAATTGTAGATGTTCTTGACTAAGAGCAAGCTGAAAGAAAAGAACTGGTCTTATGTTCCAATTCATTCTGGTTAGTCTACTTGCAAAAGTTTAGGGGCTTTAGCTCATGTTGAAATACAAATTGATTTTACAGGTTTTGGTCTAAATATAAAAGTCTACTCAGACCCATCTAAAACTCAGGTCAACTCTGGGTCTTGTCACACATAGACAGCAGTGAAAGTTACTGTGCAACAGAGCCAAGTTCGATCAGTCTGTTTGGGTGGCTGCAAATAAATAATATCAAACAAGTGACCTCTTCCCTTTCCCTCTTCCAAAACAAATGTCAAAACACAAAATCAGTATTCTTGCTAAAATCTGTTTTGGCATCCAATAAGCATGACAAATGATATCCTATGACCTATAAATGCAAATTGCCAGACATTCTGGAGATGTAACAAAACTTTCTCAATCTTTCTAATTATTAGCATAACAATATGTACTATTAATTTTCAAATTATTGACAACCTTTATCACTCAAAATTATCTAAATCAATTTAGTCTCCTCCTGCACCCTTATTTAGACCCAACAAGTATTTTAATAAACTACCTTGACTGAAAGCAATGAAACAGCTACTGAATTGCTGGCTCAGTTTACCCACATTTCATCTCTTTTACTGTTACACTTTACAATTTAGAATTAAGTGAATTTCACCAAGCAGGAAAGTCTTCAGTCTGGAGACCACAACCATCATGGAGGTTCTAGGTCATCACAGAATCACAGAATATGCTGAGTTTGAAGGGACCCACATAAAACATTAAGTCAAGCTCCTGGGCCTGCACAGAACACTCCAAGAACCATACCATGTGCCCAAGAGTATTGCCCAAATGCTTCTGGATGAAAAATCTTTTTCTAATATCCAACCCTCAGGTCCTGTCACTTGTCACCACAGAGAAGAGATCAGTGCCTGCACCTTCCCTTCCCATCGTGAGGAAGTTGTGACTGCAATGGAATCTCCCCTCAGTCTCCTCTTCTCCAGGCTGAACAGACCCAGTGACCTCAGTCACTCCTCATACGCTTCCCCTCAAGGCCCTTCACCATCTTTTCTGCCATCCTTTGGATGCTTTCTTGTAGTATAACACCTTTCTTATATTATGGAACAAAAAACTGCCCCCAGCACAGGAGGTGAGGCCGCCCCAGCTCAGAGCAGAGGGGACAATCCCCTCCCTTGCCCGGCTGGCGATGCTGTGCCTGATGCCCCCCAGGACAGGGCTGGCCCTCCTGGCTGCCAGGGCACTGCTGGCTCATGGTCAACTTGCCATTGACCAGGACCCCCAGGTCACTTTCCACAGCACTGCTTTCCAGCTTCTCATTCCCCAGTCCCTACATCCAGGCTTGCCCCATCCCAGGTGCAGGATCTGAGACTTTCTGTTGGTGAACTTCATATGGCTGGTGACTGCCCAGCCCTGAAATTTGTTGATCTCTCTCTGCACGGCCTCTCTGCCCTCGAGGGAGTCAACAGCTCCTCCCAATTTTGTACCATCTGTGAACTAGCTTAATATCCCTTCCAGTCCTGCATTCAAGGGCGAAGGATGGAGCCCTGCAGAATCCCACTAGTGGCAGGTCACCAATCTGATGTCATCCCATTCACTACAAACCTTTGTGCCCAACCCGTGAGCCAGTTACTCACCCATTGCATGATGTGTTTATCCAACTGAATGCTGGGCATTTCGTCCAAAAAGTTACTATGAGAGACAGTATTAAAAGCTTCACTGCAATCCCTAAAGATTACATCAACTGGCTTCCCTTGGTCAGCCAGATGGGTTACCTTGTCATAAAAGGAAATCAGGTTTGATAAGCAGCACTTTCCTCTCATGAAGCCATGCTGGCTGTGACCAACGACTGCTTTGCCTTTCAGGTGATTTTCAATACCTCCCAGAATAATATTGTCAATAACTTTCCCAGGTATTGATATGGGACTATGGCCCCTTTTCACTGCAACACCAATTGCTGGCTAGGCCACTGCCCTTACAAGTAAGTGCTCACAGCTGTGTTAGTCAGCTGCATTGTAGGAAGCCTTCTAAATATAGGGAAAAGTTTAAAAGACCGTGAGTCAGCTCTTTCCATAGTAACAAACGAAGAGTAAGATTGTTACTATAATAAATTAAACTTTCCTTATAGTACAGGCACACAGATCCTCCCTGAATGGAGCAAGATTCTTGGTATTTGCCCATTACACAAAAATACACAGCCTTCAGACTTCTGCCTGGATGTATGGTGAGCAAGAGGCTATTGAAAATTTCTTGGTATGTGGGTAGACAATGTTGTATTTGAACTAATACAGAATGCATGTTTTGAGAATTAGCTATGTTATTATTGCTCTGCCAGCAACCAACCCTCCCATTAACTTGCAAGCTAAATTCTGAAAGATATCCTGCCCTTCTTTTCAAAGACTTTAGTGGGAGTTAAAATTCAGTGGGAGCTATAATTCCCCCATGGGAGAGGAGGCAATCTGCAAGCTGAGGTAAACAAATCTTCTCCAAGTCATGTATACATATTTCTGAATTTCTTATTCATGTCAGCCAAACTCAGGATTAGGGATGAAACAAGAACAAACAGCTAAAACAGTGCAGGAAATACATTTACCATCACTGGGCTAGACTCTTTTTATGTGTAAATCAGGTTGGTGCCAAACAGTCAAAGAAGCTATACCAATTTGCTGTAAATGAATGTCTCACTTTATTCTAGGTTAGGAGCAAGGTCATTTATACCTTTTCAGTTTTATATTAGAAATCAGACATATTTTTTAAAAGCTTACTATCTGTGAAAGCCCTGGTGACACCTCTTTTTACATGCTGTACTATTAATGCACAATTCCAACAGGTTGTCTGTGCATTGGGATGAGTGATAATCAAAGGCAGATGTCAGTAAGGGACAACTCACCATTTCCAAGCCTAAAAGACAGACTATTAAACCAAAATGTTCTTTTCTTTCCTGAAAATGTACAGTGCTTGTATGATCACAAGTCTTGCATAGCCATTAAATAGCAAAAGAGAATCAAACTTTTACAGCTGCTTTTCTAAAAGGAAGAGCAGAAAATCTCGTAAGTTTCCCTGTGATCCTGAGTATCATAGAATGGAGGGGTACAGAATTTCTGTGTCTTTAGCTAATACAGTGTCTTTCCTTGAAGCGTTGTGTTTAAATATATCTAGTAATCTGACCCAGGCTGCTCACCTATCTCCACAGAAGAAGGCAAGTCTGAAAAATCCCAGACTCAGAAAGACTATATTTAATATCTCTTACATGAGTATTTAACAGATTTTCCACAGCAGTTAAAAACCTAACTGCCCTTAAACATCACTGGTTGAAAAGCTCAGACCCTGAAGTCAGACCCTGAAGTAATCAAATAATGACAAGAGAAAATGTAGACTGAAGATACTCACATATCCATGGATATGAAAAAATTGCTCCAGCATAATCCGATCCAGATTACATAAATATGTCCCATATAAATCTCATACATTGACAAAGAACAGGTGGGTAGCAAACTGAAGCACAAGGCATCCGGACTTTGAGCATCTTATTCAGTTATAAATGAAGTTTCTGTTTCATCATAGTATTAGAAAATAAATATGAAAATATTACTCTGTATGCTTCTGTTACATTAGTAGCTGTATTATACCTGTCAATAAAAAGACTACTAAAGCTGAAACTCAAGACAACATATTCAATGTGGTTACAGTTGGAATATGTAAGATAACTACATGATTGAAACAGAAACTATGTCATTTTATCTTAAACTACTAAATTATTGACTGTTTCATTGTATAGTTCTCAATTAATTAAATGCACTGATTTTTATCTCAATAACAAAATTTAGTAATTCATATGGGAAAGAGTAAATTTTACAAAATATTTTTGTTTGGGGCAAATGCAATATTATTTGGAACATAAGTAATTTAACTTCTTACTCCTCTGTTAAGTCATGTTATCAGTTATTCACAACAAAATAAATCCTGAAATACTGTAGCAAGAGATTTGCCACTTGCCTAATAGACACAGTAAAAGAACAGGATTTGTCCTTCAAGGAAGAAAATGTATGTGGGGGCATCCCTGACTGAATCTAGCCAACTGCTTTCATGATCAACTTTCTTTTCTGAATCAATACATAGTTTTTATACTATTATTTAAGTTAGATCCCTGCCACAGTAATTTAGAAGTAATTTGAGAATAGAAGATTAGAAGTAATAAAATCTGATTTAGGGTAAATTATCTTAATGTCTTTGCCTGCTGATTGAACTGACTGAGTTCTTATTTAGGTTGGGGTTAGAGATCTTTACTACCCTCCCCTAAATTTCCTGGAGAACATAAAATTGAACTGGGCAGAGTCAAAACTCTGTAAATCAAGGGAGATGATGTATGTATTTGTGTGTATGCAGTGATTAAGCAGCACAGGGAAATTATGCAACCCTTAAATGTTAATTGATGCCTAGGGAATTCATTATATTTCTAGCCTGAAAAATGCCCAGTAGTTAATGCTGTTAGGGCTGCTTTAAGACTGTGGTGGGGCAATACGTACAGTATTACATGGGATTTTAGTTGATGTCACCTCATGATCTTAAAATAAGAATGCTGTTCCTGGTTATGGCAATTAAAATTCTATTTCTACTGCAATTAAGCACACAAATTAGAGTGGGTGCTTTTCCTGTTAGATGAAACATTCAAACATTAAACCCTGCTAGTAGCAATGATTGAGTTCCACCTCATTCATGGCCCCAAGTGTTATATGTTAAATGATGGCATGAAGGAGAAACAAACCAACCAACAAATCAACCAGGTTTAGGCACAATTGCAAATTACAGTGTTATCATAGCAAATAACAGATGGGGTGCATTTCCAGGCCTGAAGCAGGAGAAGGATGGACAAGGAGAGAAAAAGATACAGGCTGAAGTGGTAAATTGAGAGAACTGGAACTTATTCAGGAGATAATTCAAATAAAAGCAACTTCATGTACTTCTGTGTCTTGGTTAGGTCAAACAACAAAAAGTTGCAGACTTACTAAAAGGAAATTTCACTTAAGCTGTCAAGAAAATCATCTGAAAAGACATGACACCAATGTGAAAGTCTGAGTTGAGTGGCAATGAAGATTTCAGTGTAACAGTTGGTTATAGAGAAATAGAGATATAAACAAAACTGCCTTGACTTCTACCCATGTTGGAACTGAACACATTGAGACTTAGGTGGAGGGACAAAAATCTGGGCAGATAGTCTATAATCCTTTCTAGTGCACAGAACACTGTATGTTTCTTAAGACAGATCTCAGAGATGCTTAAGCTGCTTAGACCAGAAGTGGTGACTCCTTTGTTACTGTTGCCAAACTTCACAGGGAGTGCTCAAGTGAAATATCACGGGGCTGGACATAAGAGAGAGCACAACTCAGCAGGTGAAGTACTTGGCAGAGGTGAAGTGACAGCTGCTTGTTGTTATCAAGGCAGGTTATGAATGTGTCCAGTTATACAAATGCATAGCACCTCTAAAGATATTTTCTGACAATGCTTCATGTTTCTGCAGTGCAGTCCAGTATCATCAAACAGGTCCCTATTTACTTACACTGTGCAGGGTTGCATATAGAAAGGAGGTCAGGTCCATAAGTAAAATAGTGAAACGAGTTCAGTCCAAGCTGATGAAGCTGTACTGCTTCCAACCCCAGAGCTAGCCTTTTGGTATTTGCCTCAGGATCTTTGATCTAGATCATGATATACAATACAAGCAAGATCTTGATTTTCTAGGGCATTTAAAGCCAGGGAAGAAGAGGGTTTGAGTAGTTACCTTTTCAACTTGCTGCTCATCTCTATTCATGGACCTAGTCTAATGAACAGATTTTTGCCTGACATGATATGTATTGTCCCAAAATGCTCAAAAATTTGAAAATCAATCAAGAATTTGTGTACTCTTTACAGTCCTGCCCTTTTTTTCAGTAGATAGAAAATGTAAATGTTGATTGCTGCGCTCGTTTTGACTGTACTTTCACTATCATTAAAAATAAATATGCTTTCTCTCCTGCAACACATTCATTTAGCAGCCAGCAACAAACAAAATTGGGCCCAGGAATTCTATTCCTTCTCAGACTTCCTCTCTCACCTCCACCTATCTCCTAGATCTCCACCTGGACCATTTTTCACTTTTGTCAACTATTACAGGATAAGGCATGTTCAAACAATCATTATTGCACAAACCCGAATGACTGCCTGATGAGTTTTGGAATGATGCCTTAATGTGGATCCCTATTTAGAGGATTATGACAAAATTAGGGCAATTGTAGCTTTCTCAGAAAATCTATTTGCTACTTTAAAAGAAGTTAAGGGCTAGTTTGATGTCAGAAGAGTTAATATTTGTGAGATGAATTGTATATGGTAAATACATAGAAACTAATATGCTTAAAATCTCTGAACAAAACACTGTACAAAACTCTGAAGTTCATGTCCAGTGTATGTGATAAGAAATTGCTATGCATAAATTTACATTTTGATTCGCAAGAGGTACTGAGCTAAAAAATATTCTTATATGCTTGAGAACAGTAAGAAATAACAAACACACAGTTAACTAATATAATTGGTTTTAAGTGAAAAGAAAAATTATTTATATCTGAGTAGTTCTTGACCTTTTAGTCTCCCTACCATTCTTGATCTCAATGGGATTATTTTAAAGGTCTTTCTATAAAGGTCTTTTTTACAAGGTAAAGATACATGGATATTTTTATAGGATATTGGTGCAAAATAATAAACTTCTAAAAGAAAGAATTAGTTTATCCCTGTTGTCTAGAATATGGACACTTACTAAATTGAACATAAATCCATATTGATTGGATGTATTAGTATTTCCTTAAATATATAAAATGTAAAAAGATTAGAATTAAGTAGAGAATGGTTCATAGGTTATGTAACATAATACTGATACATAATACTTCTTTAAGTATCTATCAAATGAGTCAACAGCTGTGTTTCATTAATTAGCCCACCAGATTAGCCAGAGAAGGTTTACTACACTTAGCAACAAGTGTAGCAATAATAATTTTCAATGGCAGCTTCCAAGTGGAAAGGCCCATCACTTCTAAATAATTTAAAACAAGTAGAACTGACCTACCAACAGATATAATAGTACAGCTCAGGAGTTGTTTGCTTTCTAAACTTCGTAACAATATTTTTATTTTGTGAAGTGTTCATTCATTACTATGCCTAGCAAAGTTTTATTGTTTAACTTTTTAAAAAGATGAGGATATTTGTAAAACTTAAATCTTTCAGACCTCTCATAATGCTTCAGATATTTTGCTGATCAAAAGAACACAGCAGTGAAAAATCCCTTTCAAATAATGAGTTTGGGGTTTTATTGTTGTTGGTTGAGGTTTTCTTTATCCTTTTTTTTTTTTTTTTTTTTTTTTTTTTNTTTTTTTTGTAATTGGTAGCTGGGAAATATGGCTGGGGTGACTTCAGGAAGGCTATAGTAGTTTTTCTGACGGAAGGAATAACACACATTTAGCACTTCTAACAGTATGGAAGCCAAGCAATCTCTAACTGTACAGTGAGAGAAAATAACAAGAAACATGTTAGCAATTCTTAACCTTGACACAGACCTTGCTGTGTACTAGGAGATTCTCATACTCTTCAACAATTTGTTTGAGTGACAGACTAGCAAACATTCCAAGTACAGGCACTGATTAGGCCAAAGGAAGCCGATATAAACAGTTACCTATTTAAATCTATGGATTTTACATATTGTTGGGGTTATTGGAGTAATTGTTTTGTAATCAGTGGTACACCTCTTCAACAGATGCCATTCTCAAAGCTGTCACAACTGTCAAAGCCATGTTTGCCAAAATATTAAAACTTTGAGGAGACAGTAGAAAAACATTCCTAAAAATTCACAGTATTGAATGTCTACTTTTTTATGGAATACAGCTCTGCAGGAAAACTGTGGGAAGATCTAAAAAATTATCAAAGGGTTATGATTGAAGGACAAAGTACTGCAGTCAGATTACATCACCCTTTATGGAAAGATCTTTGTCACAGCTAGTTCCATATGAAATAAAGAAAAGCTTTCTATTGAAGCTCCACTGAGGTTTCCATTAAAGGAAGGGTTTCTCATCAGGCAGTAATTCAGTTCTAATATTAAAAGCATCAATACAAGTTCCTCTGATGTAAGTTGAAAACTAATATATTAAATCATCTGCAAAACATTTTACCCTATGAATATTTGAAACAGTGTCCCTAATTTTTAAAGTTTTCTAGTATCACAAAAAGATGAGAGAACACAAAGTCCTGAAATGCCAAATTCAGGTTTTGTTTTTTTTTTTTTCAGTGCTAGAAAGCTTACTTCATCCTTATGAAATCTTAAAATTTAAAATAGAATTTCTTCCAATACAAGAAGAGCCTTTTTTTTTTTTTTTTTAGTTTATTCACATTTAATACTTTGGCTTTAATGGTTTTCTTCCCCATTGCTAAAACTTTAAATAAGTAGATCTTGAAAATCACAGAAACACAGAAACCAAAACAATTAAAAAAGTTAACGGAATATGCTATGAAGCTCTTAAAGCACAAAGGTTCATAAAAAAGCCAAACCACTGAGACTTTGACTTCAATCAAATGAAATACATAATTAGAAAGACTGTCTACCCTAGAAATAGCTCACATAACTCCTTTGGATATGTAGATCAGGATATAGACAGGAAAGATGTTCAGTGTCCTTAAAAATCCTGATAAGAAATTCAGCCTTCGTGCATGATGTGGGGAACCTGCTCTTCACAGAGAACCTATTTAATGGTCTTTCACTGAATGAACAAAACTGAACCGAGTGATCTGTGCCCACTTCTTGCTTTGCATTAAGGCAGACATGGTAGAATGGAGGGGAATAAGAAGTTTTGTCAATATCATGAGACATAATACTGCAATTTTTAAAATATGCATCAACATAAAACCAAAATTATATTGTGGCAGTAACAGGATCATTGCAGAGAATACATTTCAGAAAGTACAGCCAGTTAAGAGAAAATTTATGAGACAGCAATAACTGCCTCAATAACAAACCTGAACTTTTATGAGCATGCTTAAACTATTCTGCTTTAAATGTTAAGGGAGGTGGATTAATTTAGATAGACAGAAACTACTGTGTTCAATACAACTGATCCACAGCACAATAAAACATTTCAGAGGGCATAGCTTCAATAGTATGAACATTATTAAAACTGACAAAACTTTATCTGTTTGCTGGAAGCTGAGTTTCCCCAGCTGTGACAAGGATGTATACAGTAGCGGCACCTAATTTATCCGAGCTTTCAGATTGTATTTTTTTCCTTCTCAAAAGAAAACTTGTGTCTGTGAATTGCTCTGGTCTTTTGAGGAGTACAATACAGTAGCCTGATGCAGTTTCAGTTTCCTACTGAAAAATAGGTCTGTGCAAACTGCAAATCATCTATGCTCCTCCAGGTTAGCACTGCAATCTTTATACTCATATTAGCTACCAGTGGTCAGGAAAAGTCAAAATAATTTCAGGAATTTTGCCTGGATTTAACTCATAATTAGCCAGATATAACTTATATTGTAGATTTCAGAAAACATACATGGGCTTTCCTCTTTGGTTAACTGATCCTTTTGAAAGATAAGCCTGAGGTAATTAATGGCTCAGCTTCCCCATCCCTAGGTTAGACAGAGAGCTGATTAATCCACAGTGTGCCCTGGTGCCCGAAAAGGCCAGCAGCATCCTGGCTTCCATCAGAAATATTGTGTCCAGCAGGGCCAGGGGAGTGGTGAGGCCACATCTTGAATCTTGTGTTCTGTTTTGGGTCCCTCATCACAGGAACAGTGAGGTGCTGGAGCATGTCCAGAGAAGAGCAACAAAACTGGTAAAGGATCTGGAGCACAAGCCTGATGAGGAGCAGCCAAGGGAATTGGAATTGTTTAGTCTGAAGAAAAGGAGGCTGAAGAGGGACCTTATCACTCTTTATAACTACCTGAAAGGAGGCTACACCCAGGTGGGTGTTGGCTTCTTCCTTAGGTAACAAGTGACACGACAAGAGGAGATGGCTTCCAGTTGTGCCAGGGAAGGTTTAGTTTGGATATCAGGAAAAACTTCTTGACATAAAAGGTCATCGAGCATTGGAGCAAACCACCCAAGGAAGTGGTGGAGTCACTATCCCTGGAGGTATTTAAAAGAAGTGTAGATGTGACACCTGAGGTCATGGTTTAGTGGCAGATTTGGCAGTGCTGACTTAATAGTTGGACTTGATGATCTTAAAGCTGTTTCCCAACCAAAATGATGCTTAGTCTAGAACATTGCTAAAGAAAAGACTCTGGCCTGACTTTGGCCAGTCTCCACCTGGAAGTAAAAATTAGGAACAGTCTTTGGCCTTTCCCAGTTCACGCATGCTTCCAAAACGCCCGAGAGCTGGTTGAGAATGTTTTTTGCTCGAGAGCTCAGTGATAGCAGGGCTTTGAAGAAGTGTTTGTGACATTAAGTGCTTTCATTCTTTTCTCTTCAGTTTTTTGTTAATACTGCTTGTTAATACAGCTTGACCCCACAAACCTTGTTCACTCGAAACTCTCTTAGCTTTAATCAAAGCAAGTAGGGACTAGAATATGAGGTGCTGCAGTAGTGAAATCTGTTCACAGTTCTGCCATTTCAAGCATCCTTGAAGAATACCTAGCTCACTTGAACTTTGCATGTGAAAAAGCAATATCTGATAAATTTCAAGGACTTCACTAGGGTCTATTTTTTATTTCTCAGGGTGGGGAAGGTGATGTGATATATCCTACACGATTTTAATGCTCTTTCTTAGGAATTCCTCAGCTTTCCCAAGAGGGGTCTGGATTATGCATTTTGTACATTGCAAGGCAATGAGATACAAACCCAAACACTTGGTGGAAAGGTAACATTTCTCATGATTATTATTGCTAAATATTCAAAGGATGATAGCTTATTGATAATTTTTAACTCAGAGCACCACAGATACTGAGGATAAATTTACTAAGGTTTCTAAGTGCTTTCTAAGTGATCTTGAAATGGTTTTAATCAGACAAATACCACAAAAGAATAATAAAAAAATCTAGTGAGTAATGAAAAGAGCACAACAATATCCTCCAATGAAGTTAGCTGACTTTATAAGAAAAAACAGACATATTCTGTGGAAATTTAGCTGTGGCACAAGTGGGGAAAATTTTGACTTATTATGACATTCTTTGAAGAGGACTTCTTAAAAGAAAAATATAGGTGCAGACTAAGGGATGGATGTAATCTTGGGGACAAAAATTCAAAAAACAGAAAACCAAAACAAACCCACAACCTGTGACATCTAAGAAAAATAAATTAGCCTCACAAAATAAACAGCATCACAAACATATCAAATACAAGGCAGGAGAAAACTGAACAAATATCCTCAGAAACTGCTGCCAAAAATGCTATTTTCATTCCCTTTAATGAAACTGGATTATACAAACATATTCCTTATCCAAAATCAAACTTTCCCAGGTAGTGTAAATGGCTTTGGTCTTTATTTCCAGATACATGTAAATTATCTGCTTCCTGTGTTGCCATTTTAGTCAGAGGGTTAAGGGCACCTATATGGAAATATGCTAGATTTTATTGAATTAACTCAGATGAAAAAATCAACTGAGGTAAACAAGAATTCTTTCATTTATCCTAGGTTAAGTTTATTTAAACTAAAATGGCTCTCTAGAAGAGAATCATAGTCACAGCTCCTGTAATTAGGCACAGAAAGACACATAAACTTTCAGTGGAGTAAATCTAACTGATAAGTCACCATTTCTTTTTGATTCTGTAAGGCTGGGATAAGAGATAATAGCTTTTCCATTAAAAGTGAGGATAGCTATCAATTGAGCTCTACAATTCTTTGAAAATGTAGAAATTGGTAAGTAAATGGTGAAAGAAACAGCTGATTTTAGTCCATTGCCCATGGAATTACACCTTTTCCCTGAAAAACTCCAAACCCACAAAAAAGCACCTTTTCACTAGGCAGTCAAACACACATTCAGCATCTTCTGAGAAAATGTGGAGCTGAAGGGAAAAAAGCATTTGAGGAATTTTGTGATGTCAAGGAAATAATGCATTTCACAAATACTATCCTTTTATTTTTCTGCATGGCTAATGACACAGCTGTTTTAAAGAGTAAGAATTGTTATTCCTTTCTGTAGTCAAGTTTCACATTGCTCAGAACACAATCAAGACAGATCCTACAGTGAAAAAACATTAAGAGATTTTCTGGGACGCATCAACTGAAAGAAGAAGAAGAAGAAGAAGAAGAAGAAGAAGAAGAAAAGGTGTAAGATAGATCCTACACAAGAGCAGACTACAGAAACAATCATACGCATAATATCTCACAGGGAAAAAACAATATCTCAAAGTAAAGCTTTCTGAAATGGATTTAAAGTCCAAGGCAAGTGAAAATGCTACAGTGAAGCTGTTCACCCTGAGAATGAGACTTCTGATGGAATATGTTCCTTCCATTAAAATTAATTTAAAATTCAAACTTGATTCTTTATTCCCAAAATGATTTTGTGGAGAATATTTTTGTGGTTTCTGTGCTGCCATTTTCTTTTTCTGATCTCAAGACATTCCCTTTTACATGCAATAAAAATTATCCTGTTCAAATGGAAATCATGAGGACTGGTATTGTCAAATGTGTCAAACTTAACAGCTTTTCTTCTCACAGTATAATCTACCCAGTATTTCTTGAACACTACTGGGATGTTGATTCTTTCTTCTGCTTCAGCACTGCAGAAACTTTACTTCCAATTTAACACTTTTCTTTCTAAGAAGTACCCTTGCTTTAGTTGATATTCTGTTCCAGGGGTTTGTGGCAAGCTCTTTCTAAACTCATACACACATGGGCAACCAATTTGGAAACCTCAGTGAAAAATCCTTCTGAAAACTCAGTTTTGCTGTAGAAATTCTCCACAGAGGTACACAGCTGCTGTCTCACGGTTGCTCATTCTTGGAACATTCATTAATGTCTTTGTTTCCTTATGATTTCTGTTTTTATAACGTATCGTTTATATCATGGTTTAAAATAAAGGAAAAAACATCTTTTTTATGTCTAACATTGCTGCAAACAACTTATGATGAGAACTTCTACAGCAGAAACAAATTTTAAATACTATCCTTGAATGCAAATATCAATATCCAAACAGAGTTAATTTATTTCATGTCAGTAAGGCAGATATTTTTGTCTCCAAGGACAGTGCATGTTGGAAGGTTCTAAAACAATAATAATTTTTTAAAAAATGCTCAGGGTATTCAATAAACTTGAATATAGTTTATTTTGCTATCCTTGCTACGGGCCAATTCAGAAGAAACTCTTTTGTTCTGAATTGAATAATGTGCAAAATTATCTGAGATGAAAGGTGCTACATAAATTAAAAAGCATTATGAAGGTCTAATGCCGCACTACTTTTTAAAAGCCAAATGCTCTTCTTGCCAGTTGGCACACGTCATTCAAATTAACCCAGCTTTTCAATTTTCATTTTGCTTCTGGTCTGTTGGAAAATCTGTACCACAGTTTGTGAGAGCTGTTTGTTGTGTAAGTGTAAATGAGGTCTTGTATTTCATTTCCTTACTCTAAAGCAGGGTCAGCTGTACCTACAGATACCGCTGTAAAACTTCTTCTCAAAGGTCTTGAATGATGGGGAATTCTCACTCTTTGCAAGCATGATTTTATTTTCTATTCCATTCTATTGCCTTTTCTAGTTCTTGTTGTGTAAACTGAACTGTGCTTGCTACAATGTGAAGAAATTCTTTGTGCTCCTAATGAAGTCTGTTAAGTAGTAACAAATACTAAGTGGACTACTTGTATGATACCACTATATTTCTTTGTCTAGCCTGTACATTAACTGTACCTGAAAATGTTCCGCAAAGAAATTAAATACTCTGGTGTCCTGTCTTCTAAACTAAGTTCTGTTGTAAAGATTATCAGCCTCCTGTATAAACAATAACACAGGATTTTCAAACCCTGGAGACCTCTTGAAGATCCTTCTTTGCCCAGGGTCAATATTGCCTTCTTATTGCTTGTTGGAATAAGTTGTAACATTCGTTGATTTACAGGGTTGCCACACCCAAGAGAAATATCATATTGTTCTTAAATTGCCTTAAATCACTATCATGAAGGAATGATTTGGTCCACTTTAGAGAATCAACACCAAATGTATTGGCAAAAAGCAGGTTTTAGTAATAACTTGTGAGACTTTTACAGTTTGACGCCAATGTTCACTCTATCACTTATTACATAGACACATGGAAGAAAATTGTGTTAGAATCTATTTAGAGTGACTTAATAAAGACTGGGTAAAAGCCTTATATGGTACCATAAGAACAAATTTCTTTTTTTTTCTTTTTTATTTTTATGCAGAAGAATGTTTTCTTATTTGTAATAAACTAATTGTTTCAGAAAATGCTAAAGGGTAAATGTAAATAATCTTCTTCCCTTCTAGTTAATTTTAAATATCAGTAAATATTTTTATGTCCCATGTAACTTAGTAACACATTTCAAACCACTTTTAAATTAATGGGCATTTAAGTTCTTCAGTTGCTTTTTCTTAACTTGAGTTTCATTTAACTTTTTTTTTTTTTATTTTTTGGCAAGGGATAAATCCTCTGAATTAAAACATTCACATTGGACAGGGCATAATGTCTTTAATCAGTAAGGCTTGAAGAAAAATTGATATCTGCCAAACTGAGATATTACTCTATCACAGAAATTAAACCTGAAGAAGGAAAAATAATGATCCAGGTAACATTGAATATTGAAAAGTTACTTAATTTTTGTGTTGTAAATGGGAAGCTTACAAAGACAAATGTAGGCACAGAGAAAGCATAAAAAATAATTCTGACAGTAGTGCTTTCACTCCCTAAAAAAGACATCTTGAGAAATCACAAAGAAAAATACTGAAGTATAGGACTTTTAAAATTAAAATTTTTAATTCACAGATTTAACTGTATAGTACATATGTGTGTATGCATAACAATAGTTATAATATTAATAATTATGATTTTACTGATATAATTAATTTAAATTTTTGCAAACGGAACATTAAGAGAGAGAAACCAAATGCTTAGTAGGGAAATCAGTGTGTTAGAGTCTCATCTTTTCTGGCCAGGTTGTTTTTGACATTTTCTGAGTGGAAGATGCAATGTTTAACATCACATTTACTTGTGTGGAGATAGCTGATGTCAAAAGGAATTTCTGATTTAGAAGAGTGATACAAAATATACTGAAAAAAAATAATATAAATGAAGGTTACACTTACCAAAAAAAAAAAAAAAAAATTGCAGTACACGGTTCAATTACAATACCAACGAAGTCCCAATTATCAGGTTCTGCAACACTCTCACCGTCACTATTCTGGATGTCCACAGTTGCTAGGACAGAGAATACAGGTTGAAATCAGCTCATGCTCTTTGCTCTCATTGAAATACATTTGTTAGTTGTTTAGATTTTGGGCTGGGCCATATATTTGCTTTCTTCATCCTGATCTGGCTAACCCAGGGATATGTTCATGGTCTTAAGGAACCTGGGGGAGAAACATTTATACCACAGGTTGATCCACTGAACTGTTGACAGCTGTTTATCGCAAAGCAAAGCCTTCCACCAGTGCCCACTGTGTCGGGATGCAGACAGCTGCTGTGCAGCATCTGTGTCAGTCACACCCTGCAGCATTCCCTGAGCTCCCTGGGCCTTCCTGCCCCTCTCCTCTGAGCCTTCTTCCATTGTAGGGATTTGTTGGTCAGTGACTCAGTGACATAAACAATATTATTTACCAGTAACATTTACAACTCTGCAAATCAAACATCCCAAGTCTCTCAACATGTATTCTGGCTTCTAAATTAAATGTTTTTGGCTTACAGAATAGGAAGAAGTTGATCAAATGGGTAAAGGTAAAAACTAGAAGACTTTGAGGAGAAAAGATCTACATAGAATGAATTGCTTTGTCATGCATTCATAAAATTGTATTTAAATGATAAGCTGTTCTAGAACTTTACCTTTATTTTATCTGTTCCAGAAAATAATTTTTCCGCTACTGTTTACATAACAATTGTGTTGCTAAAGAGACAAATCACAAGGTTTTCATGTACTTTTTGAAAATGGTTGGTTAAGAAATTTCTGTAAAAGCTGTGAGACACATCTTGCATCCAGTGAATGGTAACATCCATTAGAAACACCATCAGTACCATTGACAGTATATTGAACATTCACAAATGGCAGATTTTAACCTTTTACAAAAGGTCAGTATAAGAACAACTGTGCTACTGCAAGCCTGTTCAGTTCCAAGGCTCTGAGGATAGTGTCCAGAACACTTTTGCAGAATATCAAAGCTCAACTCAGTCTGGTATTCCTTTTACGAAAAAGTTTTCCTTTCACGTGTTCACCACCCATAGATTTTTTTCAAACAATTTTTGGTTTTTTTGTTCTTTACCCTAACTTATGCATTCATCTGACAAATCCCAGAAGTCAGAAATCAATGGTCATGTCTCAGTTTTGAAACTGAAGCTTTCCTGTTCTGGACATGGACAAGCAATTTGTTGACTTGTTTACCTCATGCAAAACTGGCCTAAATACAGATGTGCAGAAACATAGGTGCATAAAACACATGTAAGTACTTATAGAATTACTACAGGAGTGAAAATCCTAAAGACAGGTTCAGTCTGGGGAATGTAATTTACCAACAATTGGGTAGTGTCAAAACTGACCTATGCTTGAATATCTTTCTAGCTATAACTGCTATTCTTTACTTGCGCTTGATAAATATCCATCCAATGTATGTCTTCTGTCCAGATATAATTAAAACAGATTTTAAATACCTAAAAGATATTAACTTTATTTCTTTTATTTCCACAGTTTAGCAGTTGCTTTGGCTGAACGTCTCTCCTTAGCCCCACACCCAAATTCATGTCACTGTGTCAGATCTAAGACAAAGAAAGTAAGAAACATATCTAAATACATGGATGTCAAGGGAGTGATTTACCTAGCAACAGTAACTATGTGAAAGTTTTTCAGAAATCTCTGTGCATGTAATGTACCTTAATGGTTTGCATTTCAGAGGTTTAAAGAATTGGCTGGGAGGATTCTAGCTAAGCAAAGCATCAAAGACATGCAATGTACATACATTCTGGGAGATATAATGCCATCAGTTTCACAAAGAAATTTAAGCTCGTGCTTTCAATAAATATTGTAAAGATTCTGCTCATAAATCCATAGTTAGAAAAACATTATTTTACCCAGTGCTACATTGGATATAACAAATACGTAAACAGAGGAAATGTTAGGATAAATGTTTCTCTGTTCTAATAGCCATCATTTTTTAAAAGCAAACCATGACATAAAGAATTATCTGAAGTGTTACAACAATAACCCTGAGAATAAGGAAACGTAAAAAGCTGAGATGGCACTGTGATATATAACTGTCTACTGCTGTGTCAGTAATGCACACTGCTGACTGATAACCCAGGGGATCAAACCCCAATGTACAGAGTGAACAGCTTTGTCTTAAACAACGACATTTAATAGATCCTGCTAAAAGAAAACTGTGTTCCTATCAGTTTAACATAGTAACAGGTAAGAATACATTAAAATGTTTAAAATCCAGAATAATCCAACTGAGGACTTAATCAAAGTCATTGTGTGTAAGGATCCATGCTATTTAAATTCAATGTACAATCTAAAGCAGAGTATCCAGGTGAGATCATAGCTCAGCAAAAACCATAGTTTCTATTTTTTTCTTTTCTATTCCAACCTATCTCATCTCTTTCCACAGACATTTGCCTTCCACTCCTGTAAATTCAGTGTCTTTTAAAAAAACACTGCAATCCAAGTCACCAAAACTTTTATGTAGATACCCTGTAGCGAGCCCCCAAGGAAGACTAGAAAAGTTAAACTCAGAAAAATCAGGTTTTATTATAGAAAAGTAATTAACTTTTTAAATAGTAAAGATTCAAATTAGATCAGTCTGAACAGAAATAAAGAAGAGCTTACAGCTAATTAGCTACCTTTATGCATTTGCTTCCAGGTGTGGTTTAGGCAATTTTCCAAACTGTAACAAAGTCAGCATGTTCCAGATTGGCTCTCCAGTCATCTCCAAAGGATACTCCTTCTCTAGGAGCATCCTTCTCTTCTTTCCCTGCTGAAGGCCCTAAAGCTTTTATTCCCAATGAAGAAACTCGGTTCCAAGGAACTGTACCTGTCCTCTGAGACAGTATTTCAGAAACTCACAGCTAAGAACAAAGAGCACAGAACACCGCATGAGTGATGCTAGCTGTGTTTCTTTGCTTCTTCCTCTAAGATGTTTCTTTTTCTGACAGTATTTATTGTGGTTTTCCTCTTCTGTAGCCTACTTCAACCCGGCTTCTTAGAATCATTTCTGTGTCTCTGCCTGTCCCACAATTTATTTCTTCAACACTGAGTCTTTCCATGCAGTTTCATTCCTCCTCTTCCGTAACAAGGATTCTAACAGATCTTCTTTCCCCTTCCCAAATCTTTAAGACTGAAAAAGTATTTCCAATGCTGTTCCTGTACTTCAACCAGTTTCTTCGGTCAGACTGTCTGATCCTTTATTTCTCCTTCCATTTATCTTCCCACATCAACAGTCACTTCCTCGTTTTTTTCCGACCCTTCCACTAATCTTCAAAATGACAGAACATTGTAACATTAAAATGATGGTATCAGGATTACAGAATCACAGAATTAAGTAGTTTGGAAAACACCTTGGAGATCATCAAGTCAACCTATTTCCTAACATCACCTTATCAACTAAACCATGTCACTGAGTGCCAGTTTTTTAAAAACACCTCTAGGGATGGTGACTCCACCACCTCCCTGGGCAGTCCATTCCAGTGCCCAATCACTCTTCCAGTGAAGATTTTTTTTCCTAATGTCCAGCCTAAACTTCCGCTGGCGCAGCTTTTATGACTGCAGTCTTGTTCTGTCCGTGGTAGCCTCAGAGAGGAGACTGACCTCCACCTGACTTCACCCTCCTTTCATGTAGTTGTAGAGAGCAATAAGGTCTCCCCTCAGCCTCCTTTTTCCCAGACTAAACAACCCCAGATGCCTCAGCCGCTCTCCATAGGGCTTGTGTTCCAGACCCTTCACTGGCATTGTTGCCCTTTTCTGCATGCATTCAAGCATCTCAACGTCCTTCCTAAATTGAGGGGCCCAGAACTGGACACAGTACTCAAGCTGAGGCCTCACCAGTGTCAAGTACAGGAGGAAATGGACACACATGACTCTATTCTTGATAATTTTACTAGTGACAGGAGAATGTGGCTTTCTCACTGTTTTCAAATAAAGTAACTACAGTTTGAGGGAATCTCAGGCAAAGAGATCAACACAATAGGAAGTACTACCAATCAAATAAATCCTAAACACCAAAACAAAAGCATTTTACCTAATTTTGACTAAACTAACTCAGTTAGGAAGATTTTGTGGACAGCTTCAGTAGCCTTGCTATTCCATTCAATTCTTCCTGAAGAAATTTTTGCAACTATGTATTTTAAAGCACTCCAGATTATCACTTTCCTGAGAACTGATTACTTTAAAATTCTCTTTATAAACTGCAGCTGAGGTGCTGTGATTTGTTATTTGGACATTGACTTCTTTTCTTTCCTTGTCCCCTCACACACATTTTGCTTATTTAGTTCTGTGGCTGTTTCTAGCCACATACTTGCTACCACCAACTTGTTTTGTTGGTAAGAAGCAGTAAGTGAGCATAAATGAGATCCATGTTACGTGCTAAGAACTCTGTGATTGGACAGTCTGTATGTAGTCTAGCCTTAGCACTCCCATACTGCATTCTCTTTTTCCTTTTCCTGCTATCATTATCTGCTGTAAGATATTTAAGTACATGGTTCTCCCTCTTATAGCATACGGACCACATGAACCCGCTTTGCCTGGATGCTTCACCTCATCTGACCAGCTGCAGAGGTTAAGTACTAGTTTGACATGGGTCTTGGGCTCGTATCTGAATAACACCTCCTCTTCTCTTTCTCATGCCAAACTAATTAAGTCCTGGCTTTTCTCTGTATCTAAACCAAAAAACCCACATGTAATCTTCTTGTTCCTTGAATGGACAAATGCCTTGACTGGAGGTTAACAAGGTACCCTTGGGTTCTAGTAAAAAATAGAAACAAAAAAATCTGCAGAAAAAATAAAAAATGTACCACCTTTAGAGTCAGCCAGTACTATTTTCCCTGCTAGCAGTGTATTCACCTGTTAGTAAATACTGATACTTTGTGGAAGTACACAGATGTAGCACCTACTTTCCTTATAGCGAAGAAGTCAGGAGGAGAGGCAACCACTGTAGATATGACCTTGGTTCTTATGCTGTTTAGAGAAGATTCTTGACAGAACAGAGAACTACTTGGTCTGGTTGAGAAATATTCTAATTTCAAACTGCTACCAGGGCAGAAAATAACAGCCACTGATGACATGCACCTCTATTGAACCATGTTCATGGGCAGCATGAAGTCAGTTTGCATGAAGTCCCAGATCTTAAAAGTCATGGTACGTGTGTTTTGCAAAGGTAAATGGAAACTCCATTTATGAAATACTATTTCTGGACTACAGTTTTGAGACCTTGACTAAGAGTATTCTTATTCTCCATGTACCTTCTCTTCATGGCATGAATGTTAGTTAGCAAAAAAAAAAAAAAAAAATTGGCAAAATGAAAAAAAAACAACTACAGTACTGCAGATCTTCAAAGATTTAATTTCTCCATTATCTGTGTATGTTATCTGTGCATTTCATTTTACTTTTATTTTTTGTCAGACATTGGAAAGAACTGTAGAGTGTTACATTCCTTTTGATGTATGCATCACTCAATTTATAATAAAAATTTCAGTGCACATCAAAAAATCCAACCTTTTATAGAAATTTGTTGTGGCAGATTTAAAATTTATGAAAATTTACAGTGTTTGTAGAACTCTTAAAGTCATGTATTTCATTTCCAGCAAAACAACTTCTTTCTGAAGTACAAAGAGTGTTCTATACATCCCATCATGAACAGGGTATGTTAACAAAACTATCTGGGCAAACAACAGAGTATACACTCTTGTAAAATGGAATTTTTTTTAAATGGCATAGCATGTATAACACAAAGTTGCATCATAAATGAAAAGTGAAAAATGAAAAGGGCCAGAGGGCTCTTTTCTTGCTTGGTTACCAATTTTATACATGCATGTATGGGATTCATCATAGGATTTAATCTTTGTTGGTACTTTTAGTGGTTATACTTTCCAAGTTCAGTGATTAAAATAAGGTCTACATATATTTTATACTAAATTTATTATGCAAGCCTATCTTTTACAAGTATATTTAGATGTGATCCCTGTTTGAGATCTACTTCATGTCTTCAGGTTAGAAACCACGAAACCCGATAGAAGGGGAGAAGATCTGTCCACTACTGCACAAAACTGCCCATCTGCTGGCTAAGATTTAATTGCTACAACAAGAGCCAGCTATGACTTCAGCACTAGTAATATTCACAGTTTGAGAAGTTAGATACTGTGAGAGTATTTGTGGTATGGATATTTTGCTTATGGTGGATTACTGTTTTAATGTAGTATGAGTAACAACATAGTTCTTTTATGCAAGTATTGGTCCTTTTTATTAGCATGACACACCTAGTTTGATAAGCCTTTATATATTACCTATGAGAATGAAGCTCACTGCTATACATATGGAATGAACTGAATGACAAAATTTGACCTCATTCTTACATGGATTTGTAAATCTTATAACAAGAATTCCTCTGTTCTTATGGTGTATGCATTCCTCTGCATGGCTTGCAATTTGCTTATTTTATATTAAAGTTGTCATATAGTCATTTTCAAATAAGAACATTCTTTTAACATTCAAATAGTTTGGATGATACTTATGATATTATTCTGGAAATTAATCTGATAAAAACAATGTCTGTGGATAGAACTTCATGACACTCTAACAATTACTTAATTGGAACAATTTATTTTCCCCAACATGATGTGCCATTTAAATAATTTTACTGAATTAAATTTTGAATAACTGGGGAATGGGAAGGGTGTGCTCAGTACCTCGATTTCCAAATTTCTGAATGAGAAATAATAATGTTGAAACCGGCATGATATGTATTGCGCAGCATGTGAAACTGACAGAAACGTTTTTCTATCTTCTCTAATGGATTATGAAGCAGTTGACTTTTTGGCAGAATATTTCCTCATTACTTGTTCAGCTCAGAAAAATCCCTCATCATCCACCCAGCAGGTCTGTATGAATTGTCAATAGAGAAATCATCAGCTAAGCTGAATATGAGGCATGGAAGTTAGAGTTCTGTAAAGTGTAAAAAACACTAAGATTTTAAAAAGTCCTACTCTTTTCACTGAAATTAAAAGAAAAGCCACATTCTCCTTTGTAATATAGGACTGACATCTCTTGTGTTTCAGCATGAGATGACAGTTTCAGTGAAAAAAGTTTATAAGTTTGACAGTGCAGCAGAGAGAAACCCTTGAAGGTTGTAGGATTGATGTTTTAACATGACTTGGATAAATTGAATTGAAGAACAAAAAATAGTAGCAAAAAAATCACTTTGTTCATCAGATCATCATTTCCAGTCTGACCTGCTGCAAATAGCACAAAACCAAAACTGTGAAAGCTTCCTTCCTGTAAGAAGCTCAGTCATTACAGCTGTTCTGGCTGCTAATAAGAAAAGGGTTTCTCTCCATAAACACTCCCATTTTACATGATTTGTTGTAATACTTGGGAAAGTGATATGCACAGACAAAATAATTTCCAGGTTACAAAGGCAAGAAAGAAATATTTCATGCTTCTGTATTTTAGGTAAGAGATGGGGCTGGTTAGTGTGTGCAACTATAAAAAATCCACACAGAACTGATCCTTGTAAAATGTCATTTTCTCCCAGAAATTATGAGATTTAAAGCCAAAATGACCAAGGAAATCCTGGATCTTCAGAAGGTGCTCAGTATTTAGAATGATTATGGTTGGTGGGGTCAAAAGAAAAAGTCGTGGTTACTAAATGCAAAATACCTTAAATCAGTTGTATGTGTGATATTAGAAAATAAATAACTCAGCTGAAATCTAGTGAATGTTAACATACTGGCAATTTTCACATGCAGTGATTCCTGTCAAAACCTGTAAAACAATTTGATAATTAAAACCAGGCAAACAAAAGAGGAATTTCACTCAGGCTTTCTGATAATTTTAAAATTATCACTATACTGTGTTTTTTTCTGTTAAATAAAAACACCTTTAGTTTCTTGTGCTTTGACCATTTATTAAGTGAGACAAAAATTCAAGGTACTTTAAACACACATGGAGCCCTTTAATTATGCCATTAAAATCCTGTGCCTTTGCAGTGAGATAATGGGTTTATTAAACAGATTCTTTGACATATTCTGCAGGAAGCTTGTGATTGGCAGCTGCTGATGCATCTTCAGGGCAGTGATGGAGTAAGGGACAATACAAAGGTTCTGCCGTAAGAGACGCACAACATTATCCTTCATGCAGTTTAACTGGTAAGGATTGTGATTAAAAATATTTTTCTTAATACCTGTAATGTTTCAGTGGTTGAACTCCTCGCTGTTGTAAACTTTCTAGGAAATATGAAATGCAAATAATGGGCTGTCATTGAGATCAAGTTATGCCACACCTAGCATGTTCACAGAAGAGCTAGCAAGCATGAATGTTGGCTGTATTTCCTTTGTAGTCATTACTTTGAGAAATATGCAGAATTTCAATTTCATTATCATAATCTGGTTTGATCTGGTAAGATTCCTATCACTGGAGAAAAGAATAATACACTTTAATGCTAACTTGCTGGTATTGCTTAACAGGAGGATCTTCAAAGAATTCCTTCTTTGGGCTGCAGTACACTTGGACATCTGAAATGAAGAAGAAATATAACTGGTGATCAATTTGTAATGAAAAATTTTGATGTCTTGGTCTTCTTTTGTCCTGGTGAATTTCACCGGGAAATGTCTGAGTTCCAGTTCATATACAAAGCACTTTGCTACTATGAGGTAGAAAAGTATCATCTGCTCATGTGAACTATATGATGAATGTGAGAATTTGTTTTCAAGTACCTTACTCTCTTCTGGTAACAATTTGGGTTCCACCTGTATGCTATATTACTCCTAAATTTCATTAATTTTTAAAGTCTGTCTCTTCCCAGATCTGTCACTATGGAATTGTGTCTCTATTGAATATTTCTGGAGAATAGGCTTCTAGCTGTATGGTCCCCAAAGAAAACAATATAGCAGAAAACCTTGGACAAATGTTACAAGGTCTGATCCTCTTAATATCATGGATATATCTTACATTACACTGACACTGCAACTCTTGTTTGAACCACAAAATTGCAGAATTGCAAGTGAATGGAGTCTGTGTGAAGAAGTTTCTGAAAATTCATAGAAAGCATTGCCAAAGTTGTTTCTCTTCGTCCTTTCTGTTCTGATCCATCTGGGCAATTCCTTAGGTTTCCATCTGCATGCATAGAAAACAACATCTTGATAGATAATTTGGCTAATGCTTCCAAGTGTTAAATTCTCTTTAGCTCTTGTAGTCTTTCTGTATTGACTAAACAAATTACACAAAATACAGATTCCTTACAATCACAAAATTACTTGGTGCATTGTGGGCAAGCAAGGTATCTTAAAAAAATAACAGTTTAGCTTATTGAAGTTAAGTGGATGTACCTCTTGCATGCAGTAGCTATGAAACTAATAATGCTTTCTAAAAATGAGCAAGGTTGAGTCACAAGTGTTCATTCATATCACATCTTTCTGAATTTAAAGGTTAGTTTAAGCTTCTATCTTTCAGAGCATTCAAAACAAAACACACTAAGATACCAGTATTATCATCCATTCAATAAGTTTTTTCCTCCTTTTTTCAGATTTTATAACAATCTGTAGGTATTATTTTGGAAAAAGTACTCCAGTATATTGTTGCTAGATTCCCCACAACAGACTTAAATAGATTTATGATCACACATGATGAACATGTGCTTATTTTCACAGGTGAGGATGAGCAGTCCATGGTATGTGCTGTGACTTTTGCACGCAGAGTTGGAGGGCATCAGGAACTGGATAGTCCAGGAGAGAGGGAAAGCCAGTTGAGAGACAGCAGAGCAGGAGGGGCAGTACCCTCAAAGATAAAGGACACAGTCCCATGGCATGCAAAGGAAAAGAGCAGCCCCAGTGATTTGGTTCAGCTGACTGTTCAGATCCCCAGGTTAACTTACAGCCAGTAGGCAGCTCCAAGACCATAGGGAAGTCAAGTCCATAGGTCAGGAACAGCAAGAGATACAGGTGACCGCAGGCACAGGCAAATCTGTAATATGGCTCTGGCCAAGACAAGGCTAAGCATCTTGCCCTAAAAACATTTCTTGTGCAAAGAGGAGCAGCACGCTAAAAAGGCTCTTCACAGCCTTTTCCATCCAGGCTGTTTTCCCAGCACTCCAACCCTCCTTTCCACTGCTGCACCAGATCAGAGCTGGCCTTGGGCACAGTCAAACCCCAGAGGGGAAGCAGGAGGAAACTCAGGACTCTGTCACATAATTAGCAATGTTAATTTTTGCAACTGCATGCTACACCTGGTGTGAACAGTTACTACCGGCTTTCATAAACTGAATAAATTAATATTGTGTAGAATTACTTTTATCTCCAGCATGCAGACGAAGTTGGTCTCTGAAAAAAGAAATCCTAAACTCAACAGTAATTTGACCTCAATGAATGAGGCCAGGATTTCATCCACAGAATTCAAATGTGTTTCCAAAGATCACAAAAGGGTCCTCAATTCCCTCTTTTATGTATGGAAGGAGTTCTCATGACAGTTGATAGGCTTGCATTGCCTTTATTTTTAACTTGTATTAAGAACTCAGTTTACATTTGTAGCAAAAACAAGGATAAAAATGACAACCTATTTGCCTGAAGCTTCCAATTTAATTTGAAAACCGTACTTGCTTCTAACGTTCATCCTTTATAACCCAATATATTTTCCACCTTCTTAAACTTGATGGGATGAAGAATGTAGCATGTACATTCCTATCACATGTGCTGGTTTTGGCTGGTGTAGACTTAAATTTCTTCACAATAGCTGTTATGGGCCATGCTCTGGTTTTGTGCTTAAAACAGCATTGATAACTCAGAGATTTTTTTGTTATTGCTGAGTGGCACTTACACAGAGCCAAGGCCTCTTCTGCTCCTCACCTCACCACACCAGTGATGGTACTGGGGATGCAGCAATAGTTGGAAGGGGACAGAGCTGGGACTGCTAACCTCATCTGACCAAAGTGAAATGCCATGTGGTGTCAAACTCAGTATATAAAGCTGGGGGGAGAAGAAGGAAGGGGAGCATGACATTCATGGTAATGGCATTTGTCTTCCCAAGTCACTGTTACAAGTGACGGATCCCTCCTTTCCTGGGGATGGCTGAACACCTGCCCACCCCTGGGAAGTGGTGAATGAATTCCCTGTTCTGTTTTGCTGTGTGCACAGCTTTGACTTTCCCTATTAAACTGTCTTTATCTCAGTCCATGAGTTTGTTTTTTACTTTTCTGATTCTCTTCCCCATTCCACAAGGGGACAGTGAACAAACAGTTCTGTGTGGCTTAGTTGCTGGCTGAGGTTAAACCATAACAGCATAAACCCAAAGATTTCACAATTTCTGCAGTCTGGATTAAAATAGTAAGTCTTACATGTTCCTATGCCTTGCCACATTCCAATTCCTTTATGGAAATAAGGAAACCATGCTATATGTTAATATCATTTCATAACATTCAACTAATTAAAAAACTTTGTCTTTTGTTAATTTCATATTTTTTCAATTTTATAAGTTCTCCCAATATTACTTTCTTTTATCTCTTTCTGTTTTGAAATATGGATTTGTTTTAGTTACAGACATATGAAAGCAGGTTTGAAATCTCCAGAAGGAACAGATTACTGACTGCTTTGGTCACAAGTAAAAACAGGTAAGATGTAGAATTTTAGATTTAGAAACAACACATTTTGGATTTCATTTGCCCTTTGCCTTTCTGTCTTGTGTTATATTCAGATATACATACACCCACATGCGTGTGAATCCATATACATACCAAATACTGGGATTGTTTTAATAAGACTGAGAATTATCTTTAATTCTGTCAGTGAAACAAGTCACAGTATGATCAAGAATCTTCATTTAATACAGCTAAACTGCCAATTTCATGGGACTACATCTAAATAAACTTTTGCTTAAGCTGACTCTCGGGTATCTAGTTTTAATTCAGGTAAGACGCAGCATATTTTCTCCAAAAGTTTAAGAGTTTTTGACAATGTTTTTTTTTTTCTTTATTCTCAACAACTTTACTCTTGATTTCATTTATTGTTTAGTCATTTATTCCCAGAATTGCTCTAGAGTTTGCCTCTTCTGCATTTTCAGTTCTTTCATCGAATAATAGAATGGTTTGTATTGGCAGGGACAGCTTCCACTAGACCAGGTTGCTTAAAGCTCCTCCAACCTTACTCTGAATATTTCCAGTGTCCACAACTTCTCTGGGCAAACTCTTCCAGTGACTCACCACCATCACATTTCTTCCTTCTCTCTTACCTAATACTACTCTTTTTCAGATTAAAATCTGATATAAATATGCCTTCTTTCTCTTTTTAAAATTTATTTGTTTGTAACCATTGTCCCATCAGCCTTGGTCAAGTCTTTCTCCACCTTTCTTATAAGCTTCTTTTAGATACTGACAGGTGCTATAAGGTCTCCCCAGAGCCTTCTCTTCTGCAAGTCATAATACCCCAACTCTCTCAGTCTTCCCAAGCAGGCAAAATATTCCAGCCCTCATCATTTTTGCAGCCCTCCTCTGGATTTGTTCTAAGCAGGCTATGTCTTTCTTGCTCCAGGGACCTCAGAGCTGGATGCACCACTGCAGGTGGGGTCTCACAGCAGTGAAGCAGAGGCACAGAACCACCTCCCTTGACCTACTGGACACGTTTCTGTTTATGCAGCTCTTGATACTGTTGGCTTTCCAGGCTGTGAGTGCACACTGCTGGCTCACGTCCAGTTTTTCGTCTACCAGCACCCTCAAGCCATTTTCCAAAGGGCTGCTTGGAATCCCTTCGTCCCTCAGACTATATCAATGTTGGGGATTATCCTGTCCCAGGTTCAGGGCCTTGCACTTGGACTTGTTGGACTTCATGAGATTCTCATGGATCCTTGCTTCAGGCATATCAGGTTCAGCACTCAGTTTGGCACCACAGGCAAACTTGCTGAGGATGTGCTCAGTCCTAGCCTGTGTAACTGGTGACTGGTCACTCTGCCAACCCCTGAGGGACACCACCCAGAAGGAACTTCCATTTTGAACTGTGGATGCTCAAAGTAAAGTGTTATCAAGGTGTTCCATACGATTCTCACATTTTCTAGGAGTTCTTGCCTTCATATGCTGTTATGCAAACTGATGCAACAGCAGGTGTGCTCAAGGTTTGTGGATGGAGTTCCCATAATTACTGAGATAACCAGAGACAGTGATTAACTTTAACTACTCCCTGCCTTTATGGGTATCTGTACTCACATTGGGCCAGGAACCAACCCTGCTTTTAAAGGTTTTTTTAGGCTTTGTTGTTGTTGCTCTTGTTTTTGCTGGGTTTTGGTTGGTTAGTTGGTTGAGTTTTTGTTTTGGGTTTTTTTTTTTTGTAGTCGGTTTGTTTGTTTTTAATTTATATATTATCATTATTTAATGATAATAATTTAATAATTAATAATTATTATTAGTTATATTTTTTTGTTGTCTGGACATAAAACACTCCCGTGTTTTCTTCGGCTCTGTTTTCCTGTTTATTTTTTCCTAGAAATAAACAAGGCAAAATGTTATTTAGCAATGGAGTACCTTAAGATGATGAAAATGAAAGCACAGAGATAAGCAAATCTGTAAAGGACTTCACAGAAATCACTGAGAAACAACTGAAGCAACTGAATTCCCTAGCACACAGATCAAAAAGTGTAAGAAACCTTTATAAGAAGAGAATAAAATTAATATTAAACAGGCTATCTGGCCATATAGTGTAAAATTATGAATTAAAATTGAATGTTGAAAATGAAATTTGTTGTACTATGTTCTTGCTGACTTTTTTGGTCATGTGACAGAAATTCAGCAGCTCTCCATGGTGCTCACCTCCAACCTTCTCACCAAAATAAGATGGAAAGAATCAGATCCTATTATCATTAAGGGAGTGGAGAAGGTTATAAAGGGAAAATGATAAAAGAGGGCCAACTGTCTACACTGCAAATTAGAATCACCTCACAACCAGGTCAGGACACAGCAGCACTTTAATCAAATTCTATACAGTTCATGTTCACAGTATTGACAAATCCTAATTGTAATGAAATACTATTTGTTCCCTGGTGTTGAATGTTTCTGTTGTAATGACTATAGTGATTTGAGCCAACTGAGCATACACTTCGCTTTCTTGGTTAAGATTAAAAAGCAGAAAGTAAAAGCAACAGAAAAGAGGCGGAAAAGAGGGTAAGTAGAGGTCAGATGCAAATAGAGATGTTGAAAAGTCCTTTAAAACTTTTCTCTCCATAAACCGTGTCATTTTAGCATCAGATTGTTATCCAAAGGTACTTTAAAAACTGCAATGCAAACTCAAAATGGCATATAGCCAGTGACGTAACTACCTCTTAAAAACATTCATTAATATCATTAATAGACACTTGTTTTTCTTTATACAGTCATTTTAAGATTACTTGGATCACTGCAAAAAAATGTCTATTGACTTTTGAACGTTTATCTGTACTCTGGTTATTTGAAGTTGGAAGATTATCTTGATAGTCATCAGTATGATGCTCCAACAGAAATGCTGGAAAAATTATTCAGTAACATCATTCAAATATTAACAGAAATCATAAAAGGTAGTAAAATTAAATAATTTTATAAGATTGCAGTGTAAGTTTTCACATGTTCAGAGCTTTGTTAACATCCTTTAAAAAAAAAAGTATTTCCTGAATAATTGCAGTCAGGTTCATGGGATAGGTGTGGGATGAACTAAAAGGAAATGGTAGTCTAATCTTCTACTGATTTATTAAGGGCTTCAAAAATTAATTTTTCATATCATGCCATAATCTTATCTAGACCAACAATGTACTATTTGGCCCATTACCTCCAAATAGCCTGCTTAAGATGAAACTTAATATATTTTTGGTCGATCAATGTTAAGTGCAATCATCAAACACCTTACAGCCTAATTGGATCTTTGTGGTGTTAGTACCTATTTGCAGTGCATAGTGCCAAGTATCTCAACCAAATAGGGCTGAAATAAAAAGGAAACCTAGTGCTTTAAAACTTACATAACTACTTTCCTACCTTTAAAATAAAAATATTTCTAGGGTGTTTAAAATCTATTATTACTTTGAGAAACCATTTGAATATTTTTAGATTATGTAATTCAGCATGTGATATTTATAGCACAGGAAAAGTTAGAATACAGTCAATGTATATTTAGCTCTTTGTAGATCAGATACTACCAATTTCTGTCAGTAAGTATTGTGCAAGAGCAGCAGTGACAATAAACAGCCAAAACTTTATGATTCCATGAAAATATCTTTCTTTGTTTCCTGGGCCTGTGAAATAGCTGAACTAATATAGAAAATAATACCACTTACAACATTTTTTTCTTATATGGACTTTTGTTATAAATAAAAATTAACGGGAACAGGTAAAGCATTACAATTTTTTAATCCAAAAATTTCCATGATAAAGGTGAATTCTGTATCGCAATGAGGAAACCATTTATTTATGAAAATATCCTTCTTTGTTAAAAAAAAATCACTGTTTGATATTTTTAAAGTTTTGTTCCACATTCAAACACACTGAATTTATATTTGTTCAGATGAAAAAGCTGGGAAAAAAGTTTTATTTTTTGTACTTTTCTTTCCCTCTTTTACTTTTTAAATTCGTTTTCTTTCTAACTTCTATTTGGGAGAAAGACATCTGAGTAAAAAATATAAAAAACAAGGGAAAACTCAAAACTGAAAAAGAACTCTTCCTTTGTGCTCACTTACAAAGAAACAACAAATCCAAAAGGAAACAGATCAGGCAAGAGGAGGCAACCTTAGTCACTGAACTGTGAATTACCTGACACTACTGATTATTTTTTCTGAAGTTCCACCTCAGCAAATTATTTTGAAACAATAGAAGAAAAGAAAAAATAAATTAGTCTATGGCAATGATAAAGGGTCACAGAAGCATTATTTTTTTTCCGAAAATTAACAGTTTTTCTCACAACAAATGTAACATTCATGCCCCATTCTTTGCTTCCATATAACTTTTCTGTTAATACCCTTCTTGCCTGGCTTCTTGCTTGCCTGCCCTTGCTAGTTATAAAATATTAAGGTACATTTTTTAAGAAAATCGAAACAAGGAAAAGAGTATGTTGCCACATCACAATGAAGGTTTAAACAAAAAAGATTAATTACAAAAATTAATTTTCAGAGAAAATTTTCAACTGTGTTCTCTGACTTCTGGATACAAATAGAGTCTTTGTAAAACAAAGTCTTTGTAAAAAGACTTTGCATTATCATTGTTCAGGGCAGAAATCATCTGAGAAAAGCAAAATCATCCCACAATAATATAAAAAGTAAGAATAAAAATGAAACCTAGAATAAAATAAATAATTGTTCATAGATGTCAATAAAACAATTATAAATAAAATTATTTATAAATTTTGATACAAGAGACACTGAAGAAAAAGAAATCAAGAACAGAAGAATAAGAAGGCTGAGGCAGGGGGAAATAAAAAGACAGCAAAATTACCCAAGAATTGAAAAGGAAAAATCAGTTTCCCAAAACTAAAGAAATGGGAACATGTCCTATAAAAGAATAAGACCAAGCTGGAGTTTTGAAACATCTCATGCACAGAGATGCAGGAAAAAAAAAAGACTAACAAACCACCAAAACCACTTGGTTCACAGCTATACAGCTTTTCTTTATATTTTTCACATGCAATATCACTAAAATTGAAAATTGCTTCCCATAACAGGATTTGAACAGTATCCATGGCTTTCACTGCCATTAAGAGTATGAACAAGTTTTCTCACACAGCTCATGAAAGTTCTCTTTGGAATGTATATTTACTATGGGAAAGATATTACACTCGGGAACATTGATTTATGACACTAGTCTCACAGTTCTTATAGTCAGGTATAAAGTCCTGACAGAAACAGCCATATGAATTTTCCTTTGAAGATAGGTTATAATCTGTATACCTTTTGGTAATACTTTGAAGTTCGACAGATGCGATATAGTTCTGTGAAATTTAATGGATTTACACCTCAGTGGCTGAATGAAAAAGGAACACCAGGATTTCCTTTACTTACTAACTTTTACATGTAAAGAAGTTTCAGATTACCGTGATAACAACTGACTTTGTGTATTATTCCTCCTGCTCTGGTGCTGTCTCTAGAGGAGTGAGACACTCATTCACTGAATTTTATAGGTGCACAGTGAAGGAAAGGACCTGCTGTCAAATAGTGAAGGAAAGGAGTATGTTGCTGTGTAGTTCAGGGAGGTCCAAACTTGACATAGCAACAGTGGCTTGCAGTCCCCTAGGATCTTCCATATGCATATACAAGAAAATGTTTGTTTCTCTCTACCTTGTTCTTACCCTATGATTACAATCTTAACCCTTGGCCCTGTGAAGGCATCAGAGCAAAAGCAGAACAAGAGCAGTTACTCCTCAACTCCGCAGAGAAAATCTGACACAAGAAGATGGATTTTATGTGGCTGTCAACATTTGGAACATTTTATTACAATCTGGATTCAAGTGTAAGATGAATCCTTTTATACTGTTTTTGCTCTTTAACCTGAACAAACTTGGAAAAACATAAATGAGTAATACTGAGTGACAACTATTCACAAAGGAGATCGAGAACGAGCTGACGTTATATTCTCTGTTTGGGTCATCACCCTCAAATTCTCTTGGGATCTGTAAAACAACATTTACACTGTGAACTTACACATTATGACCCATGATATGATTTTACTTTTTAATGATGAACTGTTCTAAACTAAAAGCCAGGAAAGTTTCAGAGTCACAGAAGAGTTACGGAAGTGTATGAATTCTGAAGGTTCAAAGTGAAGAAAGATTTTGAATCCAACATTATTACATAGAAAATTTTTTATTTTTTCCGGTGATGCTATGACTTGATGTGTGGGGTAACCTGAGTGATTTCTGAATGCTTGTGCTAGCACTGCTGTATTCTGTCTTGCATGCACTGCCTGTCTAACAGGAAGATCTTTGGGTGAAGACAGGCCTGGCACAAAGCTAGGTTCTCTGCTCTCTTTTTATTTTTGAGTGTGTATGTCCTATGTATGTCTTCTCTACTGCTTCCAAAATTTGAATGGTGGTTAAGCAGAATCCGATTCTAAGTCTTTACTTTGTGCTAACACTTAGTATTGCTAAGATCTGTTACAGGGACCCTCACATTTCCCTGCTAATTGGCAATAGGCTGTATATGGATCATGCAGCTGTATTTTACACTGCTGTTTAAATAGTACTCTGTGTGGGCAGAAGCGAATGGAAAGTTACATAAAAGAAGTCAAGAACTGAATTCTGTCTGAAATTTGTTTTAGCTTACCTGTGTGACCAGCTGGGCACAGCAGACTGGGCAGTGAATGACTCACAGTGTTTCTCGTTCAAACAATTTCAGTCATGTTGAAACTGGGAACTGGCTGTTATCTTCTCTCACAACACACAAATTTGTTCTGGCTTCACTTTGAGATACTTTAAAAGTTTTCAGAATAACTGTGTTTTCTTTCCTACCTTGTTTCTTTGCCCTGCCTCCTCTCATTTCATTTTCCTGACTTCCAGATCAGGCAATCTTGCAACATCATGAATCTTGTTTAAATTAAGTGAACATATTTCAGCTGTAGCTTTAGCACAGAACAAAATATATGGCTACTGACTTGTCACTGAATCAGACAGAAAAAGTAGAACTCTGATGAAGCAATTAAAAATCTGCTGCAAGTGCTGTTGAGAGTCCACACACTTCTAGTAGCTCAGTGAAGCACTTTCAGTTGCACCTATTGCAGCCATTTCTAACATTTTTGCTATTACTTGAGGTTTACGATAGGTGGAAGTGAATGGGCAGGTGGAAACCAAGGATCTTCTCTGTTATCAAGCTGCCTCCTTATCATCTGATCTAACACAACTGGAGCAATATGCAATAAAAAATCCCTGTACTTTCTTCCAACCTTTACTATAAAGCAGGAAAGAAAGGTTCCTCCTGCCTAATACGTAATCTTGGTGTAACCGAAAAGTTAAATATTTGCTCACTGTTTTGTGGTTTAGGTGGTTTGTGAATGGTAAAAATTAATCTAAGTATAGAAACTTGACTTGACTGTAATGATGCACTCTGGATAAAAATGAAGACTTTTGTAAGCTTCTTTCCAAACAACATCAGGAGCAAAATCTCCAATACGATGTCACAGATATTGTGCAAACAGCATAGGAGGCATTTTGATTTCCTTTTTTTTTTTTTAATGATGAAGAAGATGCCACTGAAAATTGAAAAGAGAGTTATGTTTGGATTTAACAGCTTGAATACCTCTGTAACTTTAGCATGCTTGAAAAGCTAATTTTTCAGCTTCAGCAATAAGTTAAACGTGTCCTTGAATGGTAACAGCAATGAATCTGCAGCACACATCACTTGAATCTTTTATTAGATTGGCTCCAGGCTTTGAGAGCACCATGATATTGTTCATTTTTCCTAAAGAAACAGGTGCAGAAATGCTTTTGGGTTGCTGCTTTTGTTTACTTCCTTTTGTAACATTGTGGTTCTGCTTTAGCCAGCTTGTGTGAACTTCTGGTGGACTAAGTTTGCTTTAATTACCTAAAAAACCTGCAAGTTGTAGTTCAGTGTTTGCAAACAATTTTTCTTACTGAAGTTATATTCTGATGTCAACATCTATGTATACAGGGAAAAAACATGGCTACCAACATGGTAGAGGGGTAGAAATGTGCAAATGTGAATTTCAGGCATTTTTCTGTCCTTTCCTACCCACACATGCTCAATGCACAAAAGGCTGCAGCCGTCAGATAATTTCAGCCATCAAGAATGCAAAGTGAGTCTTTTCTCTCTGCAGAACTTTTTTATTTTTTTATAACAGATTTTTCTGGTCTCCAGTCTTGTAACAGAACTCAGGGTTGCATATACTCAAGGCCCCTTTAACTTGCTCGATTTTTTTTTACTATGAGTTAAAAAGAGGTGTGCACTTTCCACTATTGCACTTCAGAGACTTCCTTCCCTTCCCTCCACTCCCAAAAACAATGTGCTTAAAACACTGATGTTAAGTCTTTCTTACTCTTGTGGGACTTTATTGAAACAATTAAATTGCATTTCTGTTTTCCTATTATGTATGCAGTTGTCTTTTACAAGAAGACAGAGGCCAAGGCCATGAAAAATCTTCAGTCTGATGAATGAAACTAGAAGCACACTGTCAGTCTTCCAGGCTGAGATAATATACCTCTAGAATAACAGTGATGCTATCAGAGCAATGTATCTTTGTCAGAGAAATAAAAAATAAGTCTCTCATTGTTCTTTATGCTTCATCTAATGGGTGACAGTCTATCATCGTGAGGTACAGAGGAAAATATGTATAGTAAAAAAGCTGGTGTCTGGACAGTGTTGATTTGTCCAATATTCTCTTGTGATCTTTCTTATCAAAGCAAATTGGTTTTAGAGTTAACAACAATAAGACAAAATGACAAGAAATGCTGTACTAGGGTGATATAACCATGTGTTAACTCAGTGCCCTTAATGAAAATTCTGTAGACCTTAAAAGTAAATGTCTTTGGCCAAGGAGTACACTGTAAGGAAACAAGATTATAGATTTATTCTTTCATAAACAGCACCACTCTGTAGATATTTATGAATTTGTGGCTCACTATACATTGCATTATGGAGTATAAAAGTACCATGCAATCTTATTCTTTTTCAAGATGAATGAAGTCTAAATCTGTTGTGGCTTTAGCTCCTATTCTGCACTAAATGCAGCACTGGGACACAGAAACAAAGCTTTTAAGGTGTAAAACCTAGGGAATCCAGGAGTGTTCCTCAGCTCAGCATCCAGAGAAATATAGCCATTAAAGTCTGTAATATGATTATTTATGGTGTTAACAGAGTGCTAGTATCTTTACCAGCTCCAAGCATATATCTAAATTCATTGCATATACTGACAGAAATAATCCGACATGTAGGATCACAATCTTCCCTTGTCACAGGAAAAAGGTTCTGCTTTTTTTGGGTCTGGTGCAAAAGCTCACTACTCCTTTATGTAAATCTTTACCATTTTAAGGAAAAAATAGTACAGTTTTGATGAGTTCTAACTACTAACTAGTAATGCCAGCATTTTACTATGGATTGTGCTACAGAACAAGCCCATAAAGATTTTGCAACCCAATGGAGGACTGAGATTGTTTCACTAGGAATTTTGTTTTTCCTTGAAACAAATCACTGTTTTAAAATAAAAAATTCTTTGGTTGAGTGGGATTTATTTTTCCAAGAAAGCTTGACCAATAAATAGAAAAATGAATTTTAGCTTATTAATTCAGTGTTGTGAACTGGTGGGGCTTTGAAGAAATAAATGCCATGTTCCTCCAACCCTGTTATGGCTAGGGAATCATATTTAATTCAAAGTCTTGAAACACAGTACGGAAAGGAAGGTTTCTGTAACAAAAATCAGACAAAAAGGTAGAAAAACATATTTTCATGCTGTTCTAAGGAAGATTTTCTGACCCCAAGGGTTCTACTTCTCCAACTGCATTGTATTTCTCAAGAGGACATATGCACCAGGTAGAAGAGAGCCATATGTCTGTTTTAATACAGGGTCTTTCTGCATGATAGAAGAAGGCATGATCCATTTTCCTTAATAGTTTTACCATTATCTGGGTTCTGTCTTCAAATTTAGTCCCTTGCTATAGTTTTATTTCCTTAATAATATCTGTTCCAGTAACCAAACTCTGAGTTGCTCCTTTCCTTACTTTAAAAAGATAATCTTTTCACAAAATCAAGTGGTTGATATTGCTGTTTTTCCTTCTTCACGGAACTAAGATATCTGACTACAGCAATTCCACTTTTTCCATTAGACTAAAAAAGCATCTTCAGTTGATCTATTGCAGCTTCTTTGGGAGGTGTTAGAATTCCTGGTAGTTCTCAATCCATATAATAAAAAGGACTAATTTTTGTTTATATCTGCCGGAACTTACACCTCCCTAACAGTGGTAGACTGGTTAAATATTAGGAATAATTTCATCCCATGCAATGTACAGCTCAGTTGCGTTAATCTAATTTGAAAAAGAATTCTTTATCTGATTCTTGGAATATATATGTGTCAGCAAGTATCAGGTGTTTCTATTGATATACTTTGGGCATTTATTTATCACAACTTAAGACTGTCAGTTTTCTCAAGCTGAATTTCAAATAGTTTTGTGAAAGTTGTGACTGCTACTGGTAGAAGTTAACTTCTTTTAGATCTAGTAAGCAGCTATCTAGTTTAATCTGAACTCAGTCATAGGGCTAAGGTGCCCTTTGAAATTTGAATTTTCAAAAGGTACCTTTGATCCTTCTTGTCTTTAGATTTTGCAATGCACTGAAAGATATTACCAGTATTTCCACCACACCAAGTGGAACAATTTAGATGGTTTTATTTCAGGTAATGTTACAATTTCTCTCACCTCCTGCTTCTCTCTTTCCCTCACAACTTCTGTAATCAATGTAGTCTATGGAAATTCCCATGATAAAAACCAAGGCGTTTTATTATTTTTTCCATGCAGCATTTGGGGTTTTTCTCTAATTCATCTTCATCATTTAATTGCATAAGGTAGACCAGCTATCAGCACCAGGAATATGTTACCATCAGACAAGTGGGTTTATGCCGTGTGTATCCAATTCCATTAGTCCCTCCATTGAGGTTGTGCTGATTCAATGAAGATCAAACTTAAACACGCATCTTTTATTTATAGGAAATATTTCCTGCACAAAGGAAGCCATTTTTTGCAATATTAGGTTCTAAAGACAGCATTGTGTGAAACACGAGTGACAGTGTGCTGACTTACACAACACAACCCCAGTGTCAGCCCTGCAGGGTCATGGTAGAAGAAGGAATGCAGGCATTTGTGTTGAGGTCTGTGTCAGCTTTGCCCTACACTGATGATTACCTCTGACAAAAGCAATTTCTAAGGATCCCTTGTAAAAGCTGACAGGTAAGTAGTTCCTATGTTGAACAAGACCCTCTGTAGACTTCAGTGGCTTATAAGTGGCTTCTACAATTAAGTCCAAATCTTTCAAAATTGATCTGTACATGTTGGCACGTGGCCTGAGTAGTCTCTAAAAAATGATGTCAAAATTATGATAATAGATGCATGGAATAATGTGGTAATACCAGTGAAATGATGAGGAAGATGAACTTTGGTTTACTATTGGTATAGTGAAAATGTAAATTTCCAAAGAGGTGGTTTAAATCTCTCCTGCTCACAAGCAGAGATTTTCATCTTTTACACAGTTATACTCTCAAAGATGTCCTTACTTGTAACTACTACTAGTAAGACAACAAAACCTTTCCAACTTAATTTCCAAAAGTCTGTTGGGACACTCTGAGTTGCCTTAGGTTTCCAGATGGACCATTAATTCTTACTAATATTGAAAAAGACAAATTTGACTTCTAAAGAAATTTTATGTCCAAGCCACCTACCTACCTCTTTTTTCCTTTTTTTTTGCTAGTGGATCCTTCCTCTGTTTTTGGTTTTTCTAGTTGTTTTTGTATTATTTTTCACAATCTTTTTTTGCATCCTGAAAATCCTACTTGAAGCTCTTTCAGACTTTAGGAATTTCTGTGGTTGTCCAGGTCTAATAAATTTCTTTTAAGATCATTTTGGCATTGGAATTAGATTTTAGCCTTGTTCTGTCTGTGAGGTGTTATAGGGTCTCTTGGGAAGGAGAAGATAAAGAGAGAGTGTGTAAAAGACTTTCCAGCCAAACAGTCAGTGTTACAGTCAAAATCTCTTGATAAATTCCCTTTTTTCCCTCCCTTTTTGTTTCTTCCACTAACAAGCTGAAAATAGTAGCAATTCATCACACTTAAGAACAAAAGCAATAATCTGTCCTGTTCTTTTCTGTTTCTCTATCAACTTCTATCAGATCAAATCTCCTAGGATCCTTCCCACCAAAGAATAAAACCACTTATGCACTCTTCTTCTGCAGAGAAGCTTGTTTAATCAGGCAGCTGAGAATTATGGCTCTGGTCTGAGACACAGCGTATGTGCCTAATTTTCTTGTAAACTCAAACAAACCATTACTTTGGATTCTTTGGAAGATCCCATATACCCCTTTGTTGTATCAACAAAACACCTAGATATTTTGTGATTTCTATTAAATCACATCATCAATTTTTGCTTTCAGTATGTTGATCAATGTTCATGTTCTTGTTAGTAATTTATATTGACCAAGTGCTGATAATTTTATCAACAGATTTCAGAGAATATGAAAAACCTACTTAGGTCTTACTGGTCCTCAGTTCAAAGAAGATGGATAGGTCTCCAAACTCCCATGTCCAATACTCTTCTTCTTTATCTCTATTTACAAAGTTAATATTTAGCTTCCCATAAGTCATGAGCTCATGCACGGTCTGCCTTAGTATCTATTTCCCCAGTTGCATACCTTCTTATTCCACATAAATTTTGAGCTCTATTCAGACTATAATGATACTCTACAACCTTTTGTCTTTTGAAAAATACATTACGTGGTCTTTACTCACCCAGCAAAGGATTCAGACTTTCTTCTAAGTTTCTTGTCTTAGCAGAGCTTTTCAGCTGTGCATTACAGCTATGCTCGATAGCTTATATCTCATCTACAAGTACTGCTTCCCTAAATATCTAAATGAACTTTACCCCTCTGACCAAGATTAATGTAATTGCTTTGTTTATATCTTAAATTATAACAATTAGAAAAAACCATCTGATTGTAATCATTCTAACACCAAAACTCATAAACCAGTGGACTTTCACTGTGCCTGTGTTTTATGTTCATCTCTGTAGGGCACAGGCTGTTCTCTCCTTGAAGTGACAAAGGTGAATTCCTTTTAACTGTGCTCATTTCAAGTTTCCTATCCACAGGCTCCTGAACGCTTTCAAAGAGAATGACTTCTAAAGGTAATAGAGGTTCCACAGGCTGAACAATAGCTCAAATCTGTTTTGACATGAGTGAAAGGATTATGGTCTCAGCAAGCTTTTCCTTCTCATTCACTAGCTTGACCCTTTCCAGCTTCAAGTTTCTATTTGACCTTCAATGATGAGGCTCACTGGTCTGAAAGAAGCATCACCTGCTCTGGATTAACATGTGCACAATGACACTCATAAACATAATATTGAGGATGGCATAAAATTGATTGGTTTTTTTAGCACCCTCTTCTTTCATGTTTCAGGCACTTGTTCCTTCTATCAGTCCTCAAAGGAAGAAAAGTATGTTTATTCCCCCCTTAAACAGTCCATACATTGCATTATCTAATTTACTAAACTGTCTGCAAAATGTTGGCCTTATATTTATATAACAAAGATCTTGACAGAAAAAGTCACAGGCTCCAGCTGATGCAGGTAAGGGATTTTAATACATGGCAGAAACTTCTGGAGAGAAGATTGCAAACGTGAGCAGGTCTTCTCTGGAAATGACAACAATAACTAAAATTTCTTGGTGCTATCTTATAATGTGTCAGCTATGTCTGTGCCTTATTAATGTCCCGTTCTTACTAAGTTCCCGCTAACATAAAATAACAAGACATTACATGCATCTAGACTATTCCCTCTACACAAAGGCACATGTACTAGCATATTTCATCTTAATATAGTCAAGCCTTCTGAGCAGTAGCAAAATCTTTTCTGAGTAGCAGACACGGTTACTAGAAATCACAGTTTCTTCTTTCACCCTGGTCTTTGCAAAATCAGTCATTCTAGTCAGCACAGGAGATACTGTACAAAATAAGGACAATTAAGCAAGCAAGGCTCCAGTGTTGATTAAGGTTCTTACGGACACCTAGTGAGATGCAGCCTGAACAGGAGCCTTCCAGATTCTCTGGTTCTGCCATGAGGAATGACCATAAAACACACTTTAAAGATGCATGAGGGACATAGAGAGGTTGACCAGAGATTGCTTACCTCTGTTCCTGTATTGAAGCTCCTCATTTTTGCTGTAAGGCCACTTCTGTGAAATTCACAGTAAACTGATTAGTTGTGGGGTTGTGTTTCTTTAAAATTTTATTTTATTTATAATCTTATGTTGTGCCCTCTGTGTCATGTCTCTGAGAATAGTGGTCTCAGCCAGCACTGTTTATTATCATATGTGCAATGTGCCACAACACATGCCTCATGGGAGAGCAGTAATGAGCATCGAGTCCTTTTAAATAGAAGCCTGGCTGCCAAACATGAGCTCTTAAGTAAGAGATGTTTCCTTCACTGAGCCTTTCTGGGCATGCATTCCCCTCCTGGTGTCTGAATTCGTATGGAGTTATTAGAGCTGCCTGGAAATTTTCAAATGGAAAATATGGCTGCTCTTCTAGTTTTCATTTCAAAGCATAATAAAATGTAAAACTTCGGCTTCTTCTGTGAAGTGAAAAATCCACTGCTCGTCAGCTCTGATTGCTAGAATGCCTCTCCAAATATCCCTAGAGGAGGTGTGAGTGGGTGATGTATGTCTTATGCTTTTTCTCATTTTTCCACACAAAGGGAATAAAAACTCTTTCCCCTCAGGAATTTTTGATCACCAGACTTTATAGAACTGTCATTCTTTGAAGGAAAACGATATTTTCTCTTTGCTGAACTCAGTTACTAATAATGCATAAAGTATTTTTAGGAAATAAGCAGTCTCATCTCTGTATTATCTAAACTGTTGAAGGAATTACCACAGAATCATAGAGTGATTTGAGTTGGAAAGGATTTTAAAGATCATCCAGTTCCAGCCCCCCTGCCATGGGCAGGGAGACCTTCCACTACACCAGGTTGCTCAAAGCACCACCCAACCTGGCCTTGAACACTTCCAGGGATGAGGAATCCACAGCTTCTCTGGGCAACCTGATCCAGTGTCTCATCACCCTCACAGTAAAAAATTTCTTCCTAATATCTAATCAAAACCTACTCTCTTTCGGTTTAAAAACATTCCCCCTTGTCCTGTCACTGCATATCCTTATAAAAAGTCCCTCTCAAGCTCACTTGTAGGTCTCCCTGGAGTTTTCTCCTGGATAAACAACCCCAATTCTCTCAGCACCTCTTCACAGGAGAGGTGCTTCACGCCTCTGATCATCTTGGTGGCTCTACTCTGGACTTGCTCCAGCAGGTCCACATATCTCTTATGTTCAGTGGTCCAGGGAGGATGCAGCACTCCAGGTAGGGTCCTATGAAAGTGCAGGAGAAGTGCAGAACCATGTCCCTCGACCTGCTGGCCACACTTCTTGTGATGCAGCCCAGGATATGGTTGGCCTATATTGGACTTACTTCCAAAAAAATTATAATTTTACATTTCAATGTAATTTTCCACTGGATCCCAGAGTTTTGCCATACTTGTAGGTCAGAATTTAGTCTGTCTCCGGTGACAAACAATTTAAGAGAATGTTTGGGGAAATGTCTTGAGCTACTGCACAATGTGGTTGCAGCAAGGAGAGATAGAAAAGAGAAGGCATGTGGGCTATATTTGCAGTAGTAAATTAAGCCTGTTCAGGAACAGCCCCTATCACTGATGTCACCAGCATGGAACAGTCTTTTCTGTGAGATTATAGCTTCCTCTTCCATAAAACAAATCAACCTTGATCAGATTGAAAGCTAGCTGACACAGATCCTGACACAGAACATATTCCGGAGGATTTAGTGACTGTTTGGAAGTACAATTGTCTAGTACAACATTACTGCCATGTTCTTCCATTATCTGCTGTTATCACACCTTCCTCTTTTTAAGAAACAGCTCACCCCTACCCTCTCTCTTCCAATTAGATATAAGCAAAAAATATGCTCAGTATAATTATGAACTGGAGACAGTTGCCCCAAGGGATATTACAATCTCCAGCTCTGGAGGCTTCCAAAATCCAACTGGACAAAAAACCTTAGCACTCTGATCAGAGTTGTACGTTGAACCTGTTTGGAGCATGAGGTTGGACTAGATGACATCACAATACCTCTTTTGTGGGGTATTTTCATAGTCTACCTTTGGCAAACGGCCTGAATAACAGCATCTGTTATGGGTAAGAACATGAAACTATTTAATGCATGTGTTGGGCTGAGTATGCCAAACTAGAGAACATTTACCCACAACAAATTGCACTAAATTGAGACAACTATTAGCTCCCAAATGATCATGTAAAAGGGAAAGACAGACATCATCCAGAAATGAATAACCAAGGAATTACACCAGGATATTCTGAAATGAAGCAGGAGTCAATATAAGAAAAAGTATGAAAGGAGCATGACAAGTTGTGATATGTGAGTAGAGACCTTGGAGTAGACACAGTCATAGTAAAAACCTGTTTTGACAGTGCTAGAAGTCATTGCGCTGGCATCACCCTTCTTCCATGGCCAGACTGAACAGTCTGGCCAGGTGCCATAAGCTGATTCTCTCTGATCAGGGATAACAGCATGGATTACTGCAAGCAGACACCCACACCTCGCAGGATGCATGTGAGATCGTGGGTGTCAGGTCATGAGACGCAGGGAGCATCAAGGGGTGCCACAAGGTGAGAGCACCCACAGCTCTTGAAGGATGAGAGTACAAGTAGGGAAGCCTGCAGCCCCGGACAAGGCAAGGGGTACTTGAAATGCACAAGTGCTGTTAGAGGGCGGGGTGTGTTTGTACCACTGTGTGTATGTTTGTGAGTAGAACTGCTTGGAATTAGTTATAGAGACATATTCAGAATTTTGTATGGATTTTTTAACATTTTAGCTTTGTCTGTGGTATGAGCAGTATTCAACCTGCATGTATAGCTCATTGATTGCTGGTTAATTACGTGTCATTAGCAAACTAATAAACCATTTCAGACCTGCTCTTGGTTTAAACTATGCAAAATGAATAATCTGTCTCTGTGACACCTTCCAACATGAATGATTCTGTGATTTTATCCTGTGATAACGTTTTAATTGTCAAAATGTGCTTGGGATCTCCTTGGTAAGCCAGTAGTTAGCACAGGCCAAATTTATGTCCAAAAACATTTCTGTGTGTGCTTGAACTCGCCAGTACAGAAGTAGGTAATTACTTGCTACATGCACCAGGCATTACGCCCTAGTATGAACATCCACATTTCAAGGGTACCACATTTTCCAAACCTAGATCCTGTATACACTTAAGAGTGTAGTACTCAGTGGTGAATTTGGGTTTTTTGGGGTTTCTTATGGGGTTGTTTTTTTGTTTGCTTTTTAGCCTTTTTTTTTAGTGAGCACAAACCAGCTGCAAGTATCAAATACAGGGAACAATCTGACCTCTTAAATCTTCCTGGATATTTAACCCAGTTTGCTTAGACAGTGCTTAGATTGTGTAACCTGTTATCTGTTTTGGAATTACTGGACAGGCACAAGGAAACAAAGGTGGAATTGCAGCCTCACAGGACTCTGCCCTTTCTTAAAAATTCTTAGAAACAAGCCTACCATTATTCCTTAAGGAACCTTGCTACCATGTTTCTCCTTTGCGTTTTTAAGACACAATCCAGTTTTTAGTATAAAGTCAAATTGAGATTATGCTCTCACCCCATCATGTGCATATGCATGACTTTTAATTTAGGAGCAGATATATCAAATATATTCTTGAGCTGAAGATGCCCAGTCTTGCATAATAACCACTCTGCTCATTTGTCTTTACATGGGAAAAAGGGAAGTGTTGTGTTAAAATCTGAATTCACAAAGCTCAAATCCCAGATCGCATTTCTGTTCAAACATCATTACACTTCTCATCTTTATATAGACTGCAAGAGGCTGTATTTTAGACCTGTCAACAGAGCTAAGAATCATAGCCAACACAAGAAAAGGTTTAAGTTCCTGGCAGTAGTGGATGTTGCTGGAGCCAAAAGATTAATGGAGAAATGAGAAGATTAAGTAATGGACTTTTGGGAAAATAGAGATTAAAATTTGGGTCAGGATAAAGACACAAAAGTAAAATGAAAGAAGCATTGAGGAAAGAAATTGCCCTGTTCAGTATAAGCGGAACACGTCTTTGCATAGACAGGGCCTCCACAACCCTTTAAAGCTAGTTTTTCTACCTTTCTTTCTTGTGAATTTTTTCTCTTTCTTCTCTTTGACCTTTTGTTCTCTTACAGCACCATATAAGTAAATGCTCAGAGTTACAGCTAATCCCTGTAAAGTCTCTAAGTGAACAAGTCACTGAAAAAAAGAAGATTGGCTGAAACAGAAATGTGAATATTATTTTAGTACCACTGGTACATTTTATGAGCTAGAACAAAAGTAAAGGAGATAATCTGACTAGATCTAATACTTAAGAAAGTGTATGCATTGGAAGAAAAAGATCTGTCTTGCACCAGGGACTTTGGGAATATATAGTAAATATGGAGAGCCAAACTATAGGTCTATACAGCATTAACTTCTGCATATTTAAACCATTGACACTGCTGGACAGGCTCTGGACAGTATCACTGGAAAGTAAAGAACATGAAGTGGACTGATAAGCCAAAAAAAGTAGAAAATTGGAAGAAAACTCTAGACAATTTTTTAATACTTGCTTCAGGATTCTGAGCAATGCTTTGCAAGGTCAGTGCAATCAGGCTGTAATAAAAGTCATGCAAGATAAGCAGAAGAATCTGTTGCTTCATTATAGTTCACAAGTATAAAAGTCCAAATGGTTGTTACCTTGCCATTTGCATCTGAAAAAAGAGAATGAAATTCCAGAGCAAGGTATGTGAAAAATTCAAGAACTGCTTCCATCTGAAAATTGGTTTGAGTCAACCTCTATTTTTCCTGTCCCAAAGGGTTTACTTTTCAGATTCCATCCCTGAAATTTTCTCCTTTTTATTCTGTACTAAAATGTCTTTATAATTCTGAACATAGATGCTTTCAGATCCAGCAGATATTTCTCTAACAAGCTTCAGTGGGTATGGCTTATGTGGACTTTGTGGGACATAGTTACCTGGTTACATTTCTAAAATTTATTTTTTAAATGACAGGTTGCCTACCTATACTGACAGACCAGTGAAATTCTTTCCCTCTTTTTCTTATGACCTTGCCCATCAAAATTGAATAACTATTCCTGGAATTAAAACCTTCAGAGAAACAGTTCTTGTGGTGAATGGACCATAAAATCTCATTCTGCTGCTGGGACTAAAAAACATGTGAATTTTTCTTTTAATTTAATTTAAAAAAAAATGCACCAGAATAAATTTCATCAATAAAACAGTTTCCATTTTAACAATATCATTTTGCAAAGATGACTGCTGAGAGGGAAAAATCTAGACTATTTCCTTATAGATTCAATTTATTAATGTAGAATAGTATTAGCAGCTATTTCACTGCATCAGAAAAATCTATAGAGATCTTGTAGTATGTATGGATGTCATCAAATCTGACTCCTTTACAAGAAAAAAAAAAAATCTTTAAAAGCGTTTTGTTGAACTCCTCCCAAAACTGTAAATTGCAGTCTCCAGAGAGTAATTTAAAAGTTAATGTATTGTTTTCATTTTTACATTCATGAAGGAGTACTTTTTAATAACGATGAATGACTAATTTTGATTTCATCATTTAAATAGAACATGTGAGACAGCAGTTGTGGCTGTGCTAAAATGTTATTCAGTCAAATGTCTTTTATTTTTACAGGATCCTGTTTATGTATAAAGCATCTAATCATGAAAAAAGAATTCTGTAGTTGGCTCTGCAAGACTGATTGATTTGTGTACCACTAAAAACAGAGGAAAGGCTCTAGCTGTTTTATATGTGTAGGAACATCACTCATTTCAATCACTGCATTGTCACCTTTAAAGACAAGTTTGTTATCCTTTCACTTTTATTGTTAAAATTACTGGCATCGGGGGAAAAGAAGCATTTTATAGAGACTGCTCTCTAGAATAAGTAAGTACTCAGAAGTTCACCTTTAGACTCAAATTTTTTAATGTTTTCTGCATGGATAATTTAACATTCCTGTTATACATTATAACATAGCTTTTGGCACTGACAGCTCAAAAATATAGATCAAAAGGGAGTTGGATAAGACTTGAATGCAACTTATATACTTCTCTTTGCATTCCTCACTCACTTTTAAAGGCCATAAGAATAGAGGAATTACCCTAAGTAATGGCAAGCTCTTAAAACAAATGCGTGTAACAAAAATAAGCATCACAGCATGTGCCATATTCTTTTATAATATTATGCATAAACTACATCACTTTTAACTACAGGCAGTAGTTAGACATGTATATTGACAATGCAAGGTCAAATTAATCCTTTTTGTTTTCCTTTTCTATATTTCAAAGAAAAAAAATGGGACTGATCATCAATATTTCCAGGTAAGGAGTATATTATTTAATGAAGTTTTCTCTGTATGATCTGTGCCATTCATAAAGATTTTATTTCTAGCTATGCTTTTTGTCTGCTTGCCCCCAATATCAGCAAACGAAGTCTGTGTAGGTGATTCAAATAATGAAAAAATGAGTAACATGGATCAAAACCTGAACATCACTATAAAAGTGATCTGTAAGCACCTATGTGACTCTCCGCAGTTAGAAATTTTCAGTCAGAATTCCAATTACAGAGACCCCTTTAGGGATATGAAAGTAAAAGAATTAATTTTTCTTTATATCTGCTCCTTTCTTTCCTTGGCAAGCACTCTCATTGACAGAAGACAGCTCCTTCTTAAGGCAAATTAAGTAACAGCAGCTGGCAATGTATGATTCACACAATCTGGGGTCTTTCAGTGGTTCTGAGAGGTTTCTTCTACAGGAACAGGATGATGCTTTTGAGTAGAGGCTGTATTGGCACAGGGTCCTTATCAAGCCTTAGGCTCATCATTGTTGGCACACAATATTATGATATTAATAAAAACAGTAACCTTCCCCTCTTTATCTCTTTAGTAGCCTACTGTCAAATATTACTGATGTTTTTTTAAAGGGGCAATACATAAGGCATACTAAAAATATATGAAGACTAATAAAATTATTGAAGAAATAAATAATTTTGAATTCTACATATATAAAAATAAAGACTACACATTTCGTGCAAAGGATTGATTAATTATTACTGATTATTAAGAAAATAAATGTCCCATTGCTGGGGTTTACAAAAGGGAGATTGTTGTAAACAACCATTGTTCTATGGCATATCAGACATAAATAAGGATATCTTATGAAGAAATATAGAAACATTTTTTTCGTTGAATTTTACTGTGAGTGCCATAATTGCACATAGGATGTTTTCTTCATCATAAACTGCAGAATGTAAGCCATTTTAAATAATATATTGTTCTAAAGAGGCAATTATTTTTCCACATCTGTAGCTGACTTGGAAGGCCAGAAATTGCTGGAGTAACTTCAGAAATATTTTCCTGAAGATGCATTTTGGAGTGCTTTCTTAAAACTATTTTTTTAAAATTAGATTCTAGCATAAATCCCATCAAATGCACAGTATCTAAAGATAAAAGTCAGAGTAAAAATGTATAAGAGCTTGCATTGCCTCTAAGTTCCTTATCTGAAGTTCAATGGATTTTGAGTGAGGTACCTGTGCCTTTGAAAACCTTTGCTGTTATATTCACTTTTCTCACAAGAGAATAGGAAGGAATCTCTCTATAAGGGATTGAAATGGCCTAATGTGAGATGATAAATTTACATTGATAAATTAGAATGATAATGTTCAAGTAGTGGTGCTCTAATAATACAACCAAGGCTAAATTTATGGGCAAATCATCACCCCATTGATTATAGCATTTCTTCTCATGCATGGAATGTCTGTTTATTCACAATTCATGATCACAAAAACCTACATGAACAATCCCAATAGCAGTGACTTAAAAGATAGTTGTCAAACACACAAATAATATGCTAATGTTGGGAAACAGCAGACTAGTCACATTTGTTGTGAAAGCTGAGGGAGAAGCCCTGTGAATTATTTGCTGAGCTCTGTTTCTGGGGAGCAGTGAATCAACTTGACTTCCACAGGGTGGCATTGTCAAAGAGGAGTTCTTTAACATCTAGTTTATGACTTAAGTCAAACTGTTAAGTTAAAATTCCTCCTTTCCCTGAGAGAAGAAGGATGGTAAATTTCGGATAGTGTACAACTTCAATAAATCAGGGTAATCCTCACATTTATTCAGTGGTATTGACCGAGAAGATGGAAGGTTAGGCCATAACTATGCCCAGTGCCAGCGCCTTGCCAGAGATCCAATCCTAAGTGTGAGTAGCAGGCAGAAACCCCAATTTATTAATGTGTACTTGAACAACTAAAATGTAATAGGGCTTTCTTATTTACCTAACTGATTGCCAAATCAAATTCAGGCCTACTCCTTACCCTCTAGCCCTTTTTTTCACTTTGTCACTGTCAAAATAAACCACAGCTCCCTGTTATCTTACTTGCAGTAACATTAGCTTTATTTCGAAAATCACTAAATAAATGTTTCCACGTTATAGGTGCCTGAATTTTGAAGCATTTTGTGAAAACTGAGTTACAAATACAGCTTCATTTTCTTGTATTCAGAAGTTAATTTTATGCCTTCTTATTTGATACGAGTCATTGCAGTTGGTCTACTCTTCTGCATTCTAACCGAGTGGATCCCAAAGGGATATACATGAAAAAAGTGTGAAAAAAACTGAAAAAGAACGAGCTTTTTTATTTTTCTGTTCAGCAAAATTATGGTTTGATATCAACATGAAAAAAGCAAGAGTCCTTTTAAGAAAACGTGTACTACTATTTGCTGACATTTTGTCAGGTACATAGTAAATGTTATCTTGAGGAAACCAGAGAAATCTACAAACATTTCAAGAGAGAGCACTGCAAGTATAAAAGCCAACAATAGACTAGCAAAAACCTAGTTCTCGTGATGGAAAACATACTGTATAGAAGTGAGAGGATGGCTGTCAATATCCTTATAGCAGAAAGGTCTCTTTACAATTACAGTAACGCCACTTATCTTCCTATTGTCCGAAGCTGTCAGCAGAAGATAAATGCTTACATCCACCCAATCACAATATGAGTTGTATCATGTGATGACATGCTTGCCAAAAACAATTATTTAGGTCTTACCTAGGTAAAGACACTGAAAAAAAAATTATAAAATTAAATATAAATACCTGGTTTAACTCCTAGATGACTTAAACAATGACAAACCCTTAAATAGAAACAGTAATTTAGGACCAGAATGTATGTAATTTTGTTTAATTTATACTTATTTCCTGTTTCAGGGAAACTGAATCAGGCCTCTGAATGAAGTTAGGCAAACTTACAAGCTACAAGTCTTAATTTTATTCCCATACCACTGAGTGGCAGAATTTCAGTCAAGTGCAATAGGAATATTAGTTCTAAATATAAGTTCCATTTTCAAAGTCAAAGGGACAGATCTCTTTTCTTGCATGACAATATTTGAAACAGGAAAGGGATGTATCACAAGCTTTGGTAAAATATGTTCTCAGACTTCAGATCTTAGCAAAAGTGTAAACCAAGACAGATCATTAGGTATGGCATCTACAAATTTTCCATGCACCTGGACAAATTAAAGTTACAAATCTTTTTCTTTTTTTTCTTCATGGCCTAGTGGGAGTCCAGAATAAATGCCACTATACTTTTTAATGCACTGTGCTGTCTTCAAAATTATGAGGACCTTGGTGACTTGTGTGCAGACTCAGGCTGGTATGTCTAAATGTTTTCTATTGGTGGAGCTGGCAGGTACCTTTGCCTCATGATATGCTGAATGTTTTCCAAAAACTCTTGGAAGTCTTCAGAATGCAAAGCCCTTCTGCTGTACACTGCATTCACAACCTAGATATGTAGTTATCCTACTCCACCTCCTACAATAGCTCAGGAGATTCGACTAATTCTCTCCTTCCCATCAGCACACAACATCCAGCCACCTTCTGTAAAGTAGAGCATCACTATGAGTAGTATTTGTTTTGGAAGACAAACACCTTAATAAGGATTTCCCCTCTTCCTCCTTTCCCTTAGCTTTTATTGCTGAACATGACCTGATATGGTATGGACTGACCCTTTGGTCAGTTTGGGTCAACTATCGTGGCTACATTCCCTCCCAACTTCTTGCCCACCATCAGCATGGTTGCCTTTTGGGGGTGGCTGGTGTTGAAGAGTATGAATTTCCCTGATAGGGGACAGATGTGCAGAAAAGACAACAATGTCTAAAAAGTTTCATACAATTTTGAAGGCTCCAGAAGAAAAGCAAGATTGTATATTCTCGCCAAATTCAATCAAATCTTATGAGGGCATGGCAGTGTGGTCGTCACTGAAGGAAATTCCAACGAAATTTAAAAGTTTTCTGGAATCGACAGTATTCTCTGTAGCAATATTTTAATTTAAAAATGTTCCCCTCTGTTTCTCTAAAACTGTTGAAATTATCCACTATCAACTGTCTAAGTCTGTACCTCATTTTGCAGTATCATTTCTTATTAAAGGGTATTATCTTGATGGTCCATGTTACAGTGACTAGTAACTGGAAAAAATTATCCATGCCACATAAAATTTAAAAAATTTTTTTTGAATATGAACCCCACAGCTCTCATCTTACTGGATATCTGGGCCTGTTTGCACCCTAAGGTAAAAACAAGATCAGCCAGCCTTTGGCATCATGGACATACTTTTTTCATGTAGGGTCTCTCCAAGTAACATTTTTGCAAAATAAAATCAGCTTTTACAAAATAATGGATTATATTAACCCTGAGGCAGAGAGTAACTGTTACTTGCTACAACAGAGAATATTAAGTGTCACTTGACAGGAAACCATGAGACTTTGAACTTCTGGTTCTCTTTCTTTTGGGTCATCTGATACTCCTTCCATGAGATCTGTAGATTTGACATATTAAAAAAAAAAATATTCACAGTTAGACACTGCTATATTTTCCTGGTTTTTGTACAGTACATTGTTAAGTAGTGCCATGTTAGGAGATTTTTTAAGAATTGGAGTAAAAATAGAATGCTCATTTATATGTGAACCTCTGTAACCATATTGTATAATTTTATTTTTTCAGCCATCTTCTTTACTGCATTTTCTCTATATTGTTTCTCTGTCTTTATTTGGACTCTGATATATGGAGACGACTTCTTCCAGAAGAAATGCAATGGCACTTTTTAAAATTAGTCCCCAAAAAATTGATTTAAAAAGCAAAGGCTTTCTTGTTAGATTTCTATGATTATACTGTCAGAATTCTTCAAATTTTTCTATTGTTCTCTCTTGGTAGAGGAATTCTTTCTTAGTTTTCAATTATGAGAAATATCTGGTAGTATTAGAAGCACAAAAGGGCAGATAAATAAAGGTTATCCTCTCTTCAAATAAAGATTCACCTGATTAGATCTACACTTACAAGGCCTGTTTTAACTACCAACATAATAAGAAAACTTTTAGTATACTGCATCTCCCTTTCCATTCTGAGAACTCTATTATTGAGATTTAGGTTTTTTCCTAGACTTCGGTTTAAATACCTGTAACAAGAACACTTTGGAACAATTCAAAGCATGTTTCACCCATCTGACAAGGTATTTAAATTTCAGACTTTAGATTACTCACGAAGTAAGCTTATTTGCTCTTTTGGGGCTTAGAAAACAATAATTGCTCCACTTAAGTTTTCATTTTAAATCCTGGTGGAGGATTGCTTCTTTAATGTGAAGGGGTAGAGAAATCTCCAAAGCTACCATAAGAGCTACAGCTTTCTATTCAGAAAGCTTTCTGCTGAGGAAGTCCTATGCAGTATTCAAACTGGTGTTTCACATCTACTTTTTCTACGGTCACAAAAAGCACCAAGAAGATATTAAAATATGTTGTATGGCAAAGAAGTTATACATCCTCCATTTGGCTTATTTTGCTTTTCTCTCTGTTTACCGTGGGACTCAAGGGTGCATTTCCTCCTAACACTTTGCCAAAAGAAGAGAGGGAAAGATGTGGAAACCATCAACAGGACTATGCAAAAATGTCAAAAATTACATCTGTGTGAAAGAGTAAGATGTATGAGAAAAATTTTGGGTTTGTTTTTTGTTTCAAACGCCACCCCCCTCCAATTTGCAATTTAGATAGTTATTGGTTATGCTCTTCAGTCTTAAAAAAAAAATGAGTTTTGTACTTTATTTCAGTAAGGATCAAAAATTAGTAATGAAATAATGAAGTATCTCAGATGTGATCACAATTATTTATAAACAACTGACAGTGGGATCTGAATAACAGAGAAATCAAGTGAGAAGTTTTTTCTTTTGGTTTGGTTTCCTTTTCTCTTGTTTCTCTTTCTGGCTTGTGGAAGTTCTGCACTCTCCTGTCTCCACTGAAAGGAAGAAAGGGACTTGTAGATGTGGTAAAGTTCCTAACGTGGACAAGTTTACAGCGGGTGGAAGAGGCTGTTGGACAGGTGGAGAGGACAAAATCCCACCTTTTTGTAACTGAATCTTTCAGGGCATAACCTGACACAAATGCATCGGAATCAGTGTCTGTTTTAAAGACAGTCTCCTCCAAAACAGCTTTTAGAACATAACCAGAAATTAAATGGGCCCATTTAAGGTCCTCAGAAAACCTCATTAGAGGGAAACAGACTGCTGTTGGGGGAAATGTAATTCCCTCCAGTTTATTTTCTGCACCCTTGCTGACTGCTCTGATAAATCTGGATCTGTGCCCAAAATGCAGGGAAACTCAAGCAGACAGGGAAATGTATCTAGCTCCTGAACAGGGCAAGTCATGGCCTTCTTCCAGCCATGCTTTTCCACAAGCTGTATCTAATTTGCTGCTCACAGTCACCCTTGAAGAAGGTTTGGCATGTTAGGTTTTCTTCCTTTACTCTGAGTGTGTATAGTTCCGATTAACTGTTATAGCTACAACAGATTGCTATTTCTTCCTTCAATGCCAAGCATGGGAAGTCAGGGTTTTTTCAGACAAAATCTTAACCTTCAAATCCTGGTGATGTGAAAAGAGGCAAGATTTCACTTTTAAAAAATTTTATATGAATAATAAAAACATTATTTTAACAATGATTTATTATAAAATTGTCTTTTCCATTTTATAAGGAAGAAATAGCGTAGATGTTTCAAACAATAAAAATACAGGTTCTTTGATCTTCTGGTTCACATAGGTTCTTTTCTCACAGGCACAAATCAGTAACTCTCCAGAGATGGCTCTCTAATCTAGATAATACTCAAAACCAAGAACTATAAATACTATATTTCATAATCTGTCTTTCTGTAGTTAGCCACAGCTGAAGTAAGCTGATGCCTGTTCTTTAGAAGACAGAAGAAGATGAGCAACACATTAGTATGTAAGACATGCTGTACTTAGAGCTGTTACTTAAAAATCTGGCATAATGCTAATAAGGATGCTGTTACACGTTGTCTAGCACTCCTTATATCCGAGTTAGGATGCACTACCGTCTCCATCAACCCTAAAGTCACTTATTTGGAAAAGGAGAATTGTTTCTTGATTTTTTTTTAGCTGAGAGATTGTCTAATGGAACAGGTAATTAATTGCTCAAGAAACAGTGTCTGTGTCTGTGTTAGAAAGAATTTAAAATAATTAGAAACAAAAATTACCAATCCAATTGACACCTATGCATGCAGAAAGAATAAAGATTGTACTAAAGAAAAGAATGTTTTGTATTTTGAAAATCCTTTGTTATCTGGTATGCTGACAATGTCAACAAACATTTCTGCTATTCCTAACAACAAATTAGGTGTCCTGGAAAATACAGAGTAGTGAAAACTGTGCCAGTAGTATGCTCAACTCCTTAATGTACAGCAACGTACATAACAATGTCCCACTGTACTCTATCTCGCATATGAAGCTACCTTGCCAGCTTGCTGACACAGTGAAAAAAAAAGGATCTTTGTTTCCAATTTCAAGCACATTGATCTACTATGAACAGACTAAAAGTGTGAAGAAAATAAGTTGTTTAAGAAACAATTATTGTGCACTTCTTTTGTAATAGGCAGAATAACCTTTACAGCATCCTATGATTCATTAGTGAATATGTCAAGAACCTGTAAATAACACTTGAAGCTTGTGCTTTTTTTGTCTTAATTAAACTAACAGTGAAACTCTTATCTCTTGAGGCATATGTTGCTGCCCTGAATATTTTAAGCAATAGTTCATTCCTTGCAGTTGTTTTCACTTTAAACATGAAGGTGAATTAAACAAGTAATAATATTCTGTTCAAACTCAAAATTACTAGATTAAACATCTTTAATATAACTAATTTGCTTGACCTACACACAAGGATCAGGCCTTTCTGATTTTTATAGGGCATAGGTTATTTTATATTAACGGATACATATAGTCCCATCTACAGTGCTTTGGTAGCTCCAGTTATGCAGCAAAATGAGATTTTTGCCCTTTTTAAAATAATGAAGCTGCAGTTAAATTTGACTTAAATTTCAGCATCTCCTTTCCCCTAAAGAGAGATTTATATGACTCTTAATTACTTAAGAGTAACTCTATTAATTGCTCTTCATGTGACTATTCATCTTAAGTCATACAAACATGTCTATTGAATACAAGATTCCTTCTCCCAGTCCTCCATTTACTTCCACCTTCCATTCTTGATTCCAGCATGTTCTCCATCTTTTATGGACCAAGTATTTCAAAATTCCAATATTCCAATATTTATTCTATGCACAAGGTGGGAAGGGAAGCCAACTAAATTTATCTCCCATCTCCCTACAAACACAGTATTACCTGGATTACCTATTCTTTTGTTTTAACTGGCTTGAAAATTCCAACCACAGCACTTTGAGTGCAATCAAAAGCTTATTTGAGGAAACTGGAAGACATCAAATAAGCATCAAAACCTTGGATCAAGTCCTTGGTATGTTGTAATTTTTTCATTTTCTCTGTAGCAAATTCAGTTATGACTATCCCCAAATTTTAAACTTGAACCAGTGAGTACTCTGCTAAAGGGAACAGATTGTCACAATCATTAATATGCCCCATCTGTACACACATAAATTCATTTTTGCCATGAGAAAGCAAGGAGCTACTTTAAATCTCATAGCATCCCTGCATTGGCCACTCCCTGCTCCATGATGGTCAAGAAACAGCCAAATCAGTGAAAAATAATCATGTAGAGTCAGAATTTACTGAGCCCTGTTTAAAGATGCAATGTCTTTCTTATACCCTCAGCCTGCAAGCAAAAATACCATTTCTTTGTCCAAATATGCACTCATTTAATCATGACAGTAGCAAGACATTTTCCTAAAGAAAAGATTACACTAAAGAAGCTAGCAAGTTAGTCACCTTTGCATGTCTTTTCCACATCTATCATGTGTTAACTACCCATTTTGTCGTGGAAAGACAATAGAATGTGAGAGAAGTTTTAAAATACTTAGTTTGAGTTCAGACAAACAGCTACCATGAACACATAATGATAGATTTAAAAGGAAAGTCAAAACAGTAAGAAAATTAAAAGACATAAAAGAGTGTATAATGTGAAAATTTTGAAGTCTTTTGAAACTTTCCATAAAACAGGGAATTTTATATAGTAAATGTTCAAGGGAAATTTGGATGGGGCTTTGAACAACCTGGTCTAGTGAAAGGTGTCCTTGCCCATGGCAAAGAGATTGAAACTAGGTGATCTCTAAGGTCCCTTTCAACTAAAGCCATTCTATGAAGAAAATTTACTCTACTCCAGCCAAAACCACAACAGTAAGATATGTACAACTACAGGCAAAAGGCAACCCAAAAGCACAGCCTCATTTACATAACTAGAGGAGATGCAGTTGAAGTGTTCCAAACTTTACAAAGACCAATACCAAGAAACACCCTGAAATAACGCCCACCCAACCTCAGAAAAAAAGGTTCCTGTTCACTACTAAGCTCCTAGATTTTTCTAAGTTATTTATTAAAGTTATTTATAAAAAGGGTACCATCTACCACTTTATTTTCATTACAATTATTTATTTATATTACAAGTGAAGACTGAAATATAACTTTCATAAGAGTGACTTTTCCTGCTTTCTATATCTACGTAGTTGAAGTGTAAGAAAGTTAAATCTGAAATATATTCAGTTTGAACTCAATTGTCATTGATTCATCATTTGTGTTTGCCATCACTAGACCAGTACAAGCTTTTATGGGCATCAGTACCAAAAATTATAACACAGATTTGTTTTATAATTTGCATTAGTACAATATAATTTTGTTTATACTGTGATTTTCAGTATCCTTAAGTGAATCCTATTATTTGTATTTTGTCTTCTTCATGGAACATTCAATCTCTCTATTTTACATGTAAAATTTTATTTAGGATTTGAATCTCTGCAATTCATTAACCTTGTGATTCTTGTCTTTCGAATCACACTCATTGAAACTGTGTCTCTTTTTTCCTATTTTTAATACTGACATCAGTGAATAATAGCAGCAAAAACACCCACAAGTGAATTTGCATCTCTTTCAATCTATATATAGAATGTGAGATACGATATGTACGTTGCTGTCTCAGAGATGGGATCTGTGACACATTCCCTGTGGTCATTAGCCTTCTTGTGACAGCTGTTAAACAGTGGTAAATTTCTGGAGCAACAGAAAAGCTTTGGATGCTTCTGAAAGCCTGGTTATCCTGCAGTAAGTAACCATTCATCCTTTGCTGATGATACTGACCCCCTGCCTGGTAAAGATGAAGCTCGTTGTTTTTTTGGGAAATGTTTAGGCTTCTCTTTAGCACTCAGCCATTGTGTCATGCTGTTCCTCTTCCTGCCTGGCTGATCTTGAGCCTGGGATAATTGCTGGAGAGGTCATAGACTTGCATATGAAAATAATATCTTTATCGTCCTAGATAAGCAATATTTGATGACAAAGGAGTTACTAAGCTGATGTATTACATGGTATACCTAAACAGGTTTTGCCCTTACTGTATCATTTTAATACGGCAGCCTGTACAGCAGAGGAGGGGAAGAATGAGCTATAAAACATTTAAAGAACTTTCACCTGATCAAAGCAGGAGTATATTGGGCAATGACCATACTTTGCCTCTAGATACCTACATCTATCAAGGACAAGACAAGTTATAGGACAAGGATGTAAAAGAAAATTAAGCAAGTGAAGCAAAGCTAATTAGTAGTAATAAGATATCAAATCTACGCTATATCACTCACTCCTTGTATCCATCTAAAGGTGATAACCAATTGAATAATGTAGTTTGGCCTATACAACTTTTCTAAATCTTTAGTACAAATTTATTAATGTTAACTAGGTATTAAATACATCACCTGAGGTAACAAATGCTGCGGGGTTTCTTGGGAAAAAGGAAGTACAGACAGATAAAATTTTTAGATTAAAAATACACTTTTTTCATTGTTTCCTTAAATTAGAGAAGTCAAAAGAACTATTTCTTGTGGTTTAGCCATGAGAAGATTATGATACCTGCAAGGCAGAGCTGCAAGCCAGTATGACCTATAAAACATGCTGCAAATGATGATTAAAATACACATCTATAAAAGAAAGCAGTGGTTTTTTTTTCCTAGCTGCATTATTCTAGTAGTCAAAAATTATTATCAGTTGAGTATTTGTGAGTGCCACTAAGAATATAGCTTGAAAAGCAAAATTCACGACATGAAATTCAATTCATTCATGGCTGTGGTTCTCTGTAATTGTCTATTTTCAGAAAATTAGAAAGCCAGAAAAAACTGTTAGCCTTTCAAACTGAAAAATAAGAAGAGTGGATGCATCTTTCAGTGAATATGGTGAATTAATTTATTCAGGAGTTTTATTTGTTTCTTTGGGGGTTTTGGGGTGTTTTCTCTTTTTTTCAATTTTTTTTTTTACTTGAAGGAAGCAGGAACATGAAAAAGTGAAGTGTTCTTAAAAGCAGTCTAGTAAAATAATACTGTATTTTGTTATGGCTCAGTAGAAAATTTAGAGCCTGTTAGTGTTTTTGACATAAACTCATGGCACTGCTTTCAATTTATTTTCATATCTGAAATGGTGAGAGACTTGTTTGTCATTGCCATGATGACAGGTAAACACTCAAACTGGATGCACAGAGCAGAGGTGCAGTCTTCAGGAGGTTTAAAGACATGACTGAATAAATCTCTCAGCAACTAGGCCAGACCTCATAACTAGCCCTGTTTTGGGTAGGAGCTAAGACAGGATGACTTCCTGAGATCCTTCCAAGCTTGAGCTACCCTGTAATTGTACAAGCCTTGGAATGTATCTGCAATCTCTACCATGATGTGCTTTGCTAGCTGTGGCAGCTGACAATTGTTATTCTTATTTACTGCCTAAAGGAGTTGTAAAAGGAATGTCCCTGTCCTTCTCATATCCAGGCTGCTTCTGTGCCATATGGGATCACAGAAAACAAGGTAGCAAGAACTTTTTCTCATCATTATGAAGGATGTGGAAGAGAACACCACCTGTTAGAACTAGGAGTTAAATCCTTGGTAAACCAGCATGAGCATAGCAAGTGTCCTCAGGCACTGACTGCTGAAATTCACTAGAGTCCTACTCTTTTTCCTCTTTCCAAGTGAAGGTACATGCCTCAAAACCCATACTCAGTATAACCTTTTATTTGAACTTTGACTCCTCATATTTTAAAGGAACTTTGCTTATATTTTTGTTCCAGCTCACATTTTGACAAGTTCTGAGTGCTCTCCCAGCTGCCACTCAAAAGAATACAGGACTGTATCTAATGTCTGGGTGTCGTTTTTGGCTTACAGTGTAAAATCAAAGATTCCCCTGTGTCATGTATACAGACAACGTATTTCAAAGAGCAAAAGTTTTGTGAAGTAAGCATTTTCTTCTACTTAGTCATAAAATTTCCATTTTTGATGACTGAGAGGTGGTGACCTGAGGATGTTATGTACATATCTTCAGAAGAGCTGCCAACAAATTTAAAGATTTTGCAGTTTGATATTTTAAGTAAAAGCAAATAACATGCCTTCTCTGTAAATAAAACTCATTGTTAACAGCTAGAAAAGGTAATATTTTAATTAATCAAGAAACCAAAATGAACTAAGAACTCCTCATTCCCAAAAGTCTCTTGTGGTCTGTGTAACACTCTTTGTAAAGCCTAGAACATATTTTCTAAACAAAAATGTTAGCTTCATAATGTTTTATAGGATTAATCTTCTCCATAAATGGGACAGGAAAAGGTTTCTGCTATGAATTTTCAACAGAAAATGTATTACTTGTGTTACAATAAGAAAAATTATTTTTCATTTATCAAAATGCAATATTTATTGTATGAATTAAATATAAACTGTAAATATAAACTGCATTTTGTCCAGTTGTCATTAGGTCATATAATTTTTATCCTATTTTCTCTTTTTAGCAATGTATAATACATTGTTTTAACTTGTACTTGGTAGATTATGGAAGATACTGTCCTTAACGAAGAAAGATAATATTAGCTGAATGAATCATAATTGCCTGAAGCACTCTAAGCAGATGCAATTTGATGTCAAAATCTCTATGAAAATGTCTCCACATTTCAAAACAAGTATTTCATATTTTGTTCCACAAAACGATCCTCAGTCTTTGTACAAACATTTATAATTCTGTTATTTTGTGTTTCAAGCATACAGTGGTTCCAAACAATCCCATATTTTTCTACCAGGTAGGGGAAAAAAAATCTCAAAACAAAGTGCCATCATTTTACACTGTAGATCAGCATGAGATCTCACCTCTCGTTTCTTTCTCACACTCCCTTCCACCTAAGAAAGAGAGCTTCATACTTCAGGTGGTACTGGCCTTGTTTTTCACAGTTCCTTAGGTGTCTTACCCTTTTTATATTGCTAAGGACGTTCAATTTTCCCACTCTACAGCCTGCAAGCTCTGTACCTCTTCACGCGATCTGCTGTGACAGGGTTTTCCCCATATTTTTCTCAAGCCATTGTTTTACTGCTGTTATTCCCGTGGCCTTGCTCCAACAAGGTCAGTGGTGTTGCTAATTTAGTTACTTTTGGGAAGCAGTTGCTTTTAGCGTAAGAATGACCCTTCTTTACCATTGTTCTACCTGCTGCCCAAGATAACCCCCAGTTATGCTGGTGGGGATAATAACAAGCATCCAGAAAGGTCAGCAGCCAGGCAGTGTGCACTGCCTACCCTGAGGTGGCCAGCAATCGAGGCATCACAAGCAGGAACAATCACCTGGGAGGTTGAGCAGTTCCTAATGGAAATTGTGTAGCTGCTAAAGATAAAGTACTACGGGGAAAAACAGCCTGCTGCATCAGAGGAAACACACAGGGAGGGTGTTTGTCCAGGAATTCCTGTGCTTTCTTATAATAACTGTCCACTAGGAAGAGTTTTCCCTTTCCTCTCTCTCTCTCTCCTCTTTCCCTCTCTTAGTTATTTTTTTCTTTATGTCCTAAAGCATGTGTCACCATTAGAATGGTTGTTTGCCATCACCTGCAAACTGCTGCATTAAATTTTTGTGCATTTGAACCTGTCCCAACATCTTTTTCATAACACTGTGTACCTCTGTCAGAGAAGTCAGCTAGAGCACCATCTCCAGCTTTGCTCCTATGTTATAAGAACATCAAAATCAGCTTTTACTGTTTCTGATTATGATGTTAATTTTTCTTACAGTAACCTTGTATGATGCTGTGTTTTAGATTTTGAACAGTTGTGTAGGGCTTAGCTGCCCGCGGGGTTAAGCCACAACACTGATGAGAGTTTTAGGTGGTCACCATGTTATTATACTTTAAAGTAAGTCCTGACCTACAGATTTATATCTTCAATTACCACAATCAGAAAACTGAGAAGGAACTGAGGCNAGAAGTACTCAACTCAGAAGTAATTGAAGAAAAATTGTGTTCTCCACATCTACCAGAAGTTTCAGGCAAAATAAAGTATTCCTATGATATTAGCACAGTATTAGAAGGGTTGACAGTAAATTCATACAATCTATGAAGCAATTATGCATAATATAGTCAGCTTTTGTTGAAAAATCATCCAGGAAAAATACCCTTCTTCCAATAAGTATCGTCTCCAAAGAAAAATTGCAACACGTTTTATGTAAAATTAATGGCTGTAAATAAGACAGTGCTATCTCTTCAAAAAACTTTCAGAGAAGATTAAATTGGAAAAGGAACAATAATTAATAGACTCTTGATAACCTTAAGAACTCTTTGTCAACAGAGGAATACTTTCTGTTTATCTTTAAGAAGAGGTATTTCCAGAAAAAAAAAAAAGGGTTTTGTTATACAGGATAGCAAAGCTAATTTTTAAAAAGCAATTGAGCTACAACAGCAGCAAACTCAGACAGGAAATCTCCACTTCATTTCCCACACCAAATGGTTCAAGAACTGCAAAACAGTTAGAACAAAACCACAAAACCTTCAGGTTTTGAAATATATTATGTGTTTGAACATAGACTGTAGTCACTTGCATATTTATGAACAATTATCTGAAAGATTGTTTCAAGGTATAAAAAGAAGGGGTATGTATATGTAAGCGTATTGTGAACAGATACTTCTGGCTTTGTTAAGAGGATGAGAAATATTTTTCTTTAGAAGTATATGTATGTTATTATCATTTCCATAATTCCCAACGTTTTGTCCTTATTCCGAAACCTCCTGCTGCTGCTAAAGATAAAGGTAAGCTTCCAGATTTCTTTTTCCTTTATTTAAATAAAACATAAAACAAATCCAGCATCCTCTGGGACGAAGGACAGAAATCCCTTCTTTCTAGTCAGCTGTCTTCTTCTGTAATCTGGCATTCTATTTCAAATTAATGGAACTTTGTTGTTTTCCATAAAACAAGGAAGTATCTTTATGCACGTTTCATAATGTGTGACATTAAATTCTGTGTTCTCATAACAGCAAATTCAGAGAACTTACATTTCACTATTTTTATTGTGCTGCATTCTATTTGCTCCCATAAGAGACCATGAAATTTCTGTTGTCATTTCCTGAGTGGTTGTCTATATATTGCATCTAGGTAAAAACTTACGTGTGGTGTTGGAGGTTCTTAGAACCTAGATGACTTACTAGATGTAGAAAGTATTTTCTAACCTGCAGGGTGATGTCTCTAAACACATAGTCTGTTAAAAAAGGCTCTATCAAGGCATTCTAGGTTCCTTTGCTTGAGTAGTATCAAATTCTTAACTTACTTTAAAAGCCGACCTTCAGTTTCTGTCAGTTGCAGACAAGTTACTGATAGAAGATGAATACTGATGTTGTATAATTTTTGTATATCAGTAAAAAAGTGTCCAGTAATAACCAGATAACATCAATGTCAAAGGATAGAAAGTAGCCTAAGATGATAGAACATGGAATATAATCATTAGCAACTAAGATCTGGAATCATATGTCTGATATACTCCCTCAGGCTTAATGGCCAAACTTGAGCCCCTGAGAGATTAATGAAGCCAAGAGATTCTTAGGTTACAAAGACCATAAAGGAATTCAAATTTCTTTTCAGGTGCTAGCATAAACATGTAATATTGAGGCAAAACTAGGATGGTTGTGTTTCTTTGGAAAAATTTGAAAAAACTAGCCATAGGTAGGACAACATATGAGAAATGTGAAATGCCATCATTTGAACAATCAGCTGGTGTCTCCTACCATTTGAAAAAAAACTCCAAACCTATCTAAAATGAGCCTTGAATTTCTCTTCACAAGCAAATGTGTCTTCAACTAAAATTAACCTGGAAGTTTCTCATGATACCCAGAGTGTTCTGACTGCTTTGTGGTTTTGCACTGCTTACCTGTATCAGAGACAAATTGCTCTGAATAATGGCTATTGTTAGCAAAACAAAACAAACAAAAGAAATCCAGAAACCTCCCAAACAAAAAAAAAAACAAAAAAAAACCAAAAACAAAACCAAAAAAAACCCAAAAAAACCCAGCAAAAAACCCCAGCACAAAACACCACCCCTAGACGCACTCAGTTTAGTTTTAATGGGTAAAACAGCAAGAAATAGAAGAAGGATACAATCACACTTATGCTACAAAAAATAAAAAAGTTAAGAACATATGCTACTGGGCTTGACCAATGGCTATTTTTTTATGTAAGTTTCCTCTCATTTCACTTCAACAGTGAGCAGCTGCTATCTTGATTAAAATTATAATAAAATAAAGATTGTATAATTTTTTCTACTGTCAAAGAAAGAATGGCAACTCTTTTTATTTTTCATGACAAGCTGTCTTTCTCTTCCTGAAAGGACAAAAAATTAAATAATCAATGAGTTTCATCTTTATATAGAAGTGAGCTGGGACATTATGTACAAGTCAGCCATGTATTCACATCTGTGAAGCTGAAATTGCACAAAAGAAAAATTAAATCTAAAGAAAATATTTTTGGAGGTTATCCCTTCATTTCTTATTGGCTGGTGTTTATCCAATTGCTTCATCTCTGTGGGGAATATCTTTGAGTATTAGCTAAACCTGGGGCCCAAAAATCCTCTTAATCTGTATTTATTTTTTGATAACTAGCTGTAGCTTCCTGAGTTAATCTTGTTCAACTTCAGTTGCAGCTCAAAACAAAAAAAATTTTATGCAGCTAAAATATTCATGTTCTGCAGGAAAGCAGAGCTTTTTCTATTAAAATTACCAACAAAAAAAAAAAAAATTACTGCCTATTGGACTTTGCATTGAAATGGAGTGGTTACACTTGGCATTAGTCTGTCATCTCTAGATAGTGGTGTTTGTACTCCTACTCTTTTTCATCACAAACCCAAATGGGTTCACCTATACTGTGTTTCGTCAATATTCCGTTTGATTTTGTACTGGAAGGGAAGCGGCAGCCTGATACAATCACTTACAGTCAAGAGGAATTTCATTTGTTCCTCATCACCTCTCAGCCAATAAATTGAGATTGATAGCTGATATTTTGGTTTGATTCATGAGTGTTATAATGCAGAAATCTATATGGCATTTAGGAAAAAAGTTTCAATTTGACTTCTGGGGGATGTTCCAGACTTGATTAGAATATATAATAGAGATACTGCCAGGAAAGCCAGTGGTTTGGTTGACTCTTAAACTAGGGTTCAGTGATGGCAAGATGAATCAGTTCTGTGAACACAGTGATGGAAATTTAGGAAGAACAGTAACATCTAGTGAAGTGATTTCCAACGCTGGAATATAGAGCGTTAGCCAGGCATACACTTGCATCCATATACACTGTCAAATTGTAATGGAGACTACTTTGCTAGTAAAAGGAAATATTCAGTGGTTATTTCCTAAGAGTATTTTCATGTGAAAAGAACAATATACCTTTTCTAAGTTTCTTTTATTTCTTCTTTTTATCAGAAATTTCACAGTATAGCAGGATACCAGATTTATCTTTCTTTTTATTACTTCTCACCATAAGGCTTCACTAAATCATTCTAAGGGAGCCTAGCATCTGCAAATACATTTATTTTACTGGAAATAAATTTTGTTGGGAAGCAATAGCCAGATTGGTGTTTTAATGCATTCCTCTTGTTAGAGGCTTTCTACTGTAGACAGAAATTGTTTTCTCTAGTTGCAAGACAGTCTTCCTTTAGAGTTAATAAATCATGTTAAAAAGTGAAGTCATCATAATAGGTATAGTTTGTCAGTTGTTTGCTTTCTGAAAATTCTCAATACATTTTAATTACATGTTTATGGTAACATTTGTATGATTTAACACAAAACTACTGTAACAGTGATTTGAATACTGTGCAGGAAACTATTTTTCTGCAGACTGATTCTACCCTTTTTAATTTATAGAGAACTGACCTTGACAAGGAGGCTTATCTGGGTCTGATATCATCTTGAATGAGAATTGCTGCCAGGCAACCCATCATTCCTCTCCAGGGTGAGTGAGATGCTACAATATTATGAGTGCTCTACTGACTGCTGTGAACAAGCTAGAACTAAATATATCCACTGGATAATGATAGATAACATATAGGACCTTCAACAAATGAAAAACAAAGCATGGAGAGATGAGACAGAAAGGGAAAAACCTCTTGCCTTTCTGGGAACTTCATACGGCCCATGAAGAACTTCATTTGGCCCTGAGAATTCATTCATGTCTTATGGCAATACATGCATGCAGATTTACTAAAATATGAGTTAAAATAACAGCAGATGTCATAGTTAAAAATGAAGAGATGCAATTTTCCATCCATAGTTCTAAATTATTGGCATAAAAGCAAATTAATGCTGAAGAAAGTTAATAGTCGTGTCAATTATAAAAAATTGAAAAGCAATATTTGCAATTCAAACAAAACTAACTGGACTTGTAGATAGTAAAAAACCCCACTTTAATTATGAATATTATGTGCAAGCCATATCTGATGTACACAAACAATAGATAATGTGACCAATGCATCCTATATATACATATATATATATCAATCGGTAAAAATGAATGTGCTACAAATGAAAGTGAACAAGCCATCTATGTAATTAGATTTCTAATTTCAATTAGAAAACAATTAGTGTGTATATATAATATAGTGTATTAGTGTACATTAGGTGCTACAGCTAAATGATAGTTAGCTTGTAGATCTTGATTCACTGTATTGCAGTATACAAACTCATCCAGACACAAAATCAGTTTCAAAACCCCTCTGTTTTCTCTACTCTGAAAGAAGAAATGGAAAGGAACTTCGGCAAAAGAAAGTGGGGATAAATTTTATTGCTAGCACCTTTTCTGAAAAGATAGTATACATCTAAGCATAACACAGACCACCTATAGCATCAGAGAACATTTTAGCTCTTGAGAGCAGAGTAGGTGAACTGAAGAGATTCATTCACAAAATTTAAGAGCATGCTTGAGCAGATTATTCTCAAAAAGCAAACAGTCCCCCTGTGCTAAAGGCAGCAGAGCTTCACAGAAATCTTTAGGAACATCACACTGCAGAATCAGTCTAGATAGCAGTCTTGTTTTCTGGGATGTCACCAAACTAAAGAGAGAGGAGACATCAGTGTTTCTTTCCTGATCAAAAGATGGTTATTCAACTTCTTGCAATAAGCAAATATCTTTGGAATCAGAAACCCAAGCTCTACTTCACACAGTGGATCAGAAAGGAGGCTTAACATACCTATAGATAAATATTTCTTTAATAATTTAAAATGGTCCACTGGATAAGAAAATGAATTCAAATATTTTTGAAAAATGCCACTAATTTTACATCAATTTAAAATTCTGTTTCTCAAAAGTCTGATTGTCCCTTGGTCCATATGAAAACTGTGTACATCAGCAGCAGAAAGAAATGAACTGAAAAATTACGGACGTGTGGGCAGACTGGAGTCCAATGATTAACCACTGAGAATATATGCTTGGTGTAGATACAATTACTTGAAAGTATAGTTTCATGTAAAATTTTTACTATTTCTTTTTCACACAATATTTATTTCTTTCTAGATCCCACAATGCAGACATCAAACATCTCAACATTTTTCTGTTGTTTTGTCGTTTTAGAAAATGAGCAAACCAGGCAGTAACTGTTAAAATGATGATGGGCTAGTACCTGAAGTTGACAAAAATCTTTTAAAATGGTGCTTTCATAAGATGCTTTTTCACTCATTTCTTTTACATGAGGTTCATACATGCCTGCTACAAGAAGCAGCTTCTACTTCTACATTCTGCAATTTTGAACCTTGTGAAAAATGCATGTTTTGCTTGCTTGTGTTCTTATCATTCTGTGCAAACAACATGGTCTTAGACCATTTTCTTGTCAAGACCACTTTGTGTCTTGTTCTGTTTTGACGGCTGAAGAAAACCATGGTTGAAAATTACTGAGTTTGATTGCAAAGTTGCACTAATCTGACACACTAAACTCCATAAGGTTTGATAAATATTTGCTTTCTGCTAATAGAAATAAATTTCCCAAAATGGGCTGGATAAGTTGTTTCTAAATAAACAGCACATTAAGAGAAAAAACTCTTCAGAAGACTGTGTATCTCATTTAGGTTAAAACTGATTTATTTTTGCTTAGGGTTACGTACCATTTACCGAGGTATCTCGTCCTTGTTAAAGAAGACGACAGGTTCTACAGACCTACACATTCGATTTATCATATAATTCACTTTGAAATAAATATTCTCAAATAAATATGATTCACTTTGAAGTAAATACCTGGTATTAAAAATTATAAACCACTTTAAAAGGTTGAAGGCTTAATATTAAAAAAAGCTGCAACATTTTGTTTTCTAAACTTAGCACCAAATCCAGTACATGTTAGAGTCTATCCTAGGAATGCTCTTCTGTAAAAGGCAGCTGCTTCTGTTTACGTGCTACAAATAAATTAGATCAAACTCTGCATCTGCTTTTTTGTTTTTTGTTTAGGCCAGGTATTACTGCCATGGCTATTAAACCTGATGTATCCTTTTAATTTGAATTTAAAACACCACTGCACAATGATGTAAGAAGAATTATTTGATTTCTTCACTTTCTACTGTACATATTTTGAAGTAGCCCCATTCGTGATCAAAACCGATGTTTTCAACTGGAAAATTGACTATTCATTTCCTAAGTGAGGTTACATACATGAAAGAAAAATGAAAATGCTAGTTGTGAGTGTGATACATATATGTTTTGTAGAGTTTATGAGTATTTGAAAATTTGGATTCTTTTTGCCACTTTCTAATGTCTTTAATATCGGTCTCAAACCAAATTCTGTCTTTAAGTAAAGGGAACTTGCAGTTTTAGCATAACTAGACTAAATATAAATATTATTAAAAAGTGGTTTTGTGCATACTTCATTCATGATTGATGTGTAATACCTTTTTATGTTCAGCTCTTATTCTTATTTCTCTATAATAGTACAATTCATCATATGCATACAGAAACATAATTCTCCCATGGGGATTCAATGACAGAAGAGCCAAATACCATAGTGTGCATAGTATTGTTTTACACTGGTTTGTAATTTGAAGTCACAGTGCCATTTAATATGTGAAAAAGTGATTAGTAGAGCATAACTTACACACTTGTAAAATGAATGGTACAGTGAGGAGGAAGTGTTTTCTATTCATTTTAATGCTGTCTACTACTAATGTCAATATAAAAAAAATCTTGTTTTAGTAAAACTTTAAGTCTGAGTAGGATGTTAATAAGATAAGTCATCCATGGGACTTTAAAAATTCTTCATTAAAATGAATAGCTCTCACACTTTCACTCTATTCATTTTACATCCAACATCCACATCCAATTTGTGGAAGTCGCAATTTCAAGTATGCCACTCGAGAACTGACCTTAATGACTAGCATTCTTTAGATGCTTAAAATGAGAAGAAAATGTGAACAATCACATTGACAAGTGCCATTTTTAGAACATTTAAGAAGAAGTCCACAGTACAAAAAAGGCCAAGCATGGAGTTTGCCTATTGTTTCATTCACAATTTTCTCAGTGAGAAAGTATAAGCACACAGTGATGCATCTCAGTTGCACAGACACACGTGTACCCTCCTCTTCTCAGCTTTCAAGAGAGTTTTGAGCAACTTCAATATAGATGTCAGTTATTTTTCATCATTATATTTTTAATTACTGTTTTATGAAGTTATTTTCAAAAGCATAGATGCAAGATTCTTTAAAGTACTAGCCTGTGAGGCTTCAGTATATTGAAGATACAGACAGAGAAACTGTATTTAAAAACAAACAAAAACTACTCCTAGTCTAAATATCTGAATAGTAGTGGTAATGTTTAGAAAGAATTCATGTTTGGTTCATAAAAAAAAATCTTACTTCTATTTAAACTTTAAGGCTATCCAAATCAAAATTATATGGTTAGCTGGGATACACTTATCAGATATTAGTCTGATCTGTTCTGACAAACCCTCCAGAGACAACTCACTGTGATATTTTCCTTTCCCCAAGCTTTCTGTAGTATCTTGGTGTATTTGCATATACAAGAATATGCAGAAATTTGAGCAAACTACTACCATTTTCTATTCTCAGCCAAGAATATTTTATGGTCTTTAGAATTTCTTTCCCTGAATGTTTTTATTGTTTGTAGTCCATTTGTTAAATGGATTTTACAAGCTGCTTTCATCTACTTTAAAAAAGAACGAAAGGATTTTAGCCATATATAGCATGAGATCAAGACTTAAAAAATGAAAAGACAAATAATAAATCTCTGGTGTACCGTACTAATCTTGCAACTCCACACTCCCCACCCAACATAATATTTTATCATTCACAATCCTCCAGCTTCTAATTCCATCTCTCTTTTCAAGTAATCCACCTACTTATTTTTTCCTAAAGTTACAGAAGTAGTAGCTTAAAGCAAATTTTAGAGTTCATTTAGTTCCATTCTCCAACGCAAACAAGCACTACACCAACACTGTATCAAGTCAGATATGGCTCTATTTAAATGAGTCTTAAAAATCACCCTGGACAGAGAATCTGCAGCCTCTCTGGATAGCCTCTCTTGGTACTGAATTACCCTTTTGGTGAAAAGAGACTTCCTGCTGGCTAAACTGAAGATCTCTTTAAACTTTCATTATTCCACAAAATATTTTCTTCTGCCAGTACTTCCTCCTTAGATTTTATTACTTTCATTTTTGACAAGATCATCTTCCCATCTCTAAGCTATCTCTGTTTTGCCTCAGTGTTTTCATTTATGGTTGTGAATGCAAAAGATTTTCCACTCCTGTTCTGGCATATTTCAGTGATTCTTTTATGATCTATCTTGAAAGACAAAAGGACAAATTCCATTTCTAATTCTGAAGATAAAAGTAACTTCTATTAAGCTTCTTCAGCAATACTGACCTGTGGGTCCAGGCCACAAAAGAAGCACTCTGAAACCGAGTTCTTTACAGGTCGCAGGCCAGAAGGAAAAGGGCCTGGTTGTTTATTCTTTACATATTTATATGTTTCTAGGAACAACCGTGGATTGGAGGACAATGTTACCACCTCCTCCATCTTTGCTGGTTAACAGAATCACACATTCTCCACCCAGGAGAAAAGAATGTAAACTAAAGTTACAGTTAACTAAAACATTGCTATGTTTATAGAAAGTGTGTGAGAAACTTTATCAAAGAATCAACACATAGAAAACTGCAAGAGACAGGGCAACACTGACCTATGAGGACTTCTTTAAACATACCCAAAGAAAATACTTGTTTAACAGTTAATTGTTAAACAATTACTATTAAGCACTGTTCTAGAAATTTCTATTACCATAGTTTATTACTGGCAAAGGCATTCCCTGTTATATTATGACAAGGCATGAGTATTTCATAAGAATTTGTGACCTTCTAAAGGCCAGTTCTTTATATCTACAAGTATGAGATACATTTCTGCAAGTGCTTTTCTCCAGATTAGATGTTTATGAATAGATGCTTTAAACATCGAGAGACCCTGCTGCATATATTTCTAGCAGAGACCAAGAAAGAAGGTTTCAGTGATGCTAGATTTCTTCTTTTTCATTACTCAGGAATATTATCTATTACACCTTCTCCCAAACTTCCTCAGTGCTTCTGCCTGTACTGCTTTTAGTTGTAGGCTTCATTTTATATGTCAGACATTACATGATCAAGGTTTGATCTCCATGTTAAAACTGTCATTTCACTACTCAAATGAACAGACTTTATTTTTTTATCTCAGAACTGTCATCCCTCTTTTCAGAACTTTTACTATAAAGAGAACCACATTTGAATCTTTGAGCAGCGAGGAGCTTTAGCTTTAGGGCTGTTGGTACTTCCTTTTAATGAAGATATTCCTGCAATAATCTCAGACGGACAGCTATTTCCATTCCCCAGCTTCTCTGTTCCTTTCCTTTCACTGCAGAATTTCCTGATTAATAAAAAAAACATACCTGGTAGTACACATATCAGTTGTCCACAAGGCAACCTTAATCATAGTATTAGTGAAACACTGTTCAGAGGGAATCTGTAAATTTAAAAGAAAAAAAAAAAAGCCTGTGTTGGTGATATCTAGAAGGTGGGTAAGCCACTCGTGGTTGTGCCCTTGGCAAATTTGCAGATGACAATAAGCTGAGTGGTGTGGTTGACACACCTGACAGGTCAGGTGGCACCCAGAGGGAGCTGGAAAAGCTCTAGAAGTGGCCCATAGGAATCTCGTGAGATTTAACAAGACCAAGTGCAGGGTGTTGTACCCGGGTCGGGGTAACCCCTGGTATCAGCACAAGCTGGGAGATGAACAGATGGAGACCATCCCTGCTCAGAAGGACTTGGGGAGCTGTAGAGGTTGGACATGACCTGGCGATGTGCACTCCCAGCCCAGAAAGCCAAACGTGTCCTGGGCTGCATCCAAAGCAGCGTGGGCAGCAGGGGAGGGAGGGGATTCTGCCCCTCTGCTCTGCTCTGCTGAGACCCCACCTGGAACACTGCATCCAGCGCTGGGAGCCCCAGCACAGGGAGGACATGGACCTGTTGGAGTGAGTCCAGAGAGAGCCAACAAATTGATCAGATAGATGGAGCACCTCTCCTATGAAAAAAGTCAAAGAGAACTGAGATTGTTCAGCCTGTAAAAATAAGGCTATGAGCTTTGGGGGTGATGTAGTTGTAGCCTTTCAGTACCTGAAGGGAGCCTACAAGAAAGATGGACAAGCCCTTTTATAAGGGCAAGTAGTGACAGGACAAGGAGGAAACACATGTAAAGATTTTCTTCCTAACATCTAATCTAAACCTGTTTTCTTTTAGTTTTTTACTGAGACAGTGGCGAGGCTGCCCCATTCCTGGAAGTGTTCAAGGCCAGGCTGGATGAAACTCTAAGCAAACAGGTCCAGTGGAAGGTGTCCCTACCCAAGAAAGTTGTTTAGAAATATATGATCTTTAAAGGTCCCTTCCAACCCAAACCACTCTATGATTCTATGATTGTGATGAAGTAGTGGTATTTGACATTTGACTTGGTGTCTTGTAACTGATACAAGATACAAAGTCTGACTATAAGGAAAGTTATGTGTGACCATGTAACTTCTAATAAATTCGTGCTTTAAAATAAAGCTCAATTTCACAAACACTGATATATGAAAATATAATGTGGTTGAACTTTATGAATAAAAACTGTAACAATAAAAATGCTGAAATGAAAGAAAGAGAGAACTTTATTTAGAAACATTTGTATTCATAAAATGTACCAATTAATCTCAAGCACCATCATAGCATCTGGATCTGGAATGTGAACAACTGTGACAAATGTGGGGTCAATACTCTTCCAAGTGCAATGTATGCACAGTATGAATACAAACAATCTGGACAGATAGAGATTTAGAAACAGAACCTAAAAAAAAATATTTGGGGTCATACACTCCTACAGTTCAAGAGGGTTTTTTAATTTCTCTGGAAATTTTCTCATGCAAATAGGCAAAATATGCTCCGTTAATTTGATTTGAAAATCTGAAACCATACTTGATTAAGAAACAGACTCTTTTGCTTTTTTTGGAGACTGCCTCTATCATTGAAGATTTTTGCTTTCTCTTCTTTTGGCAGTTATCTTGAAAGTTGAAATTCTTTCAAACAATAAATTATTAAAAATATGTATTTTCTTAAATATTAACATAAAAAGGTTAAAATTTTTGGTTGACAAGAAATTTCTGCCAATGAAAACATAACATTAAAGTGATTTTGTAGCAGCTTTTCTAGAATCAGTCTGAATTCTCAATTGCAACAATAAACGTGGTTTATTTTTCAAAATATATATATTTTTTTTATAGCATAAAATACCCTCAAAGCAGCATGATCAAAGGGAATATAAAATTTTTATGTCATCATCAACATTGCACTTAATTTGTTCAATAAAAATAAACTTGACACAAAGTTTCAGGGAGTATATAATGAACAAGCTGATCAGTTTTTTTCAGAGCCTTGACTCATTTAGTTTTTACTAGTTGAATGGTGAAGATTTCACCAGCTCATTTATCCCTTCCAAATTCACCAATCCTGATTCTGTGAAGTTCAAGTAAACTCAGACTGCTGAGAGAAGCTGTGGATGTCCCATCCCTGAATGTGTTCAAGGCCCAGTTGGATGGGGCTTTGAGCAACCTGGTCTAGTGGGAAATGTCCCTGCCCAAGAAATTGGGATTGGAACTAGATAATATTTAAGGAACCTTCCAACCCAGACTACTCTATGATTTAATGTGATTTTGAGGGAAATAAAAGTCCCAGCAATTTTCTCTTGTCCCCCAAATGGCGTAGAAATATTAGTTCTGTCCTTTGTGGTGTGTCTTGGAAATACTAAATGCACATGATTTTCTCTCTGAATAAAAAGTTGTTAAAAAATACCATGTTATAAAACAGACTTATTGCAGTATTAAAAATAAAACTATGAAAATTGTAAAAAAGAAAGTAACACAGAAAATCATGGGTAGGGAGGAAGAAAATACATTCTCAGGAGTACAACCATGTGACCTTGCTGTCAAAAGGTAGCAGTAATGTGTGCTTTTAATTGAATATCTGTGTACGTCAAGTTTGTGCAGTTAGAAGAAAGATTTTGTAGGTCTTGTAGATTTGCTTTGGCTAAAGGTTTAATAACTTTTTCTTGTATATTTAAATATTCAGGTGAATTGGTCTTTAACTGCTTGGGGTTGACTGGGCAGAACACAGACATATGGTACATGTTAGGCATCTAGAATATTAAAAATGAGGATTCTCCTGGCATCACCTCAACCAATGATAATATTTACTTAGTTTTTACCTTGTGTCAAAGCAGAAGATTCCCCAAGGAAAATGACTCAGTTCATCTAGCTGGCTAGACTGACTTGACAGAATCCTTGTGCAAGTGCTTCAGTTCAGTACCTTTGGGATGACAGCAGGACAGAAATCACAAAGTTTCTGAGGATCTGGGGAGGCAGAGATCAGACAAATGATTCTGCTTTATTGTTCATAGTCCATGGTTGTTCTAAACAAATAAAGCTCATCTTATTCTATTATCTAACTGCAACTGGGGACTACAGGGCTTTGTGTCAAAGGGATGTCCCAGTATTTTCTCACGATACTTTTTGGTTCATTTTGTATGGTGTGTTTCCTTGCAAAGTGAAAGTAAGGATAAAAAGGTAGTTCACATTCTCACTAATTTCTTTAAAGCTTCCTTTATCAAAAAAGAATCTAATCTAGTCTGAAAAGTGATGAGCTAGCAAATTAAATGCTCTGATTTTCAAGCAAAACCACTCTATAAAGTTATAAGATACCAGACTTAAACTCTACCAAATTTTTAAATAAAAACTTAGCCGAGGAGAGTTTGCACATTTAATGCCCTGCCTTGTATAGAGAAGATGAAGAAGAAAGTTGTAAACCTTCAGTACCTTGAGAATTACAATCACCACTGTACCTGAGGACTTGACTCTCTTGCTAAGGAACATTGAATAACTTCTAAGGTCTTATAAATCCACAGTGATGTAGGGGTAGGCAAAGCAGTCAAGAAAGAATCTGGCTGATGTGTAGACCCAAACACATACTAGCCACATATGTTCCCATAAATATTTATGATATCTATATAAATACCTTTGAAGCACACCAAAACCATCTTGGTCACATGAAGATGAACAATAAACAAAATCTGTAACTAAATAAACTGAAAAGGGATTTTTAAGGAGGAGTAAATGGAGCAAAAACAGGAGAATGAAGTCTAAAAGACTTTCTCTAACTTGAAAAATTTACCAAGGAAAGTCAGCCAGATCAACTGGCTTAGGTAGCTTAGGCTACCTAGAATAATCCCTCTTCATTTGAAATAAGTCAAATGAGCACTTAGAAATCTTTAAAGAAGATGGATTTCAAACTTGACTGAATTAAATGTCAAATGTAGTATTGGTGGGGTAAGGCAACTGCTATAGACTTGTAAATTATGTAGGCTGCTTGTGTTCCTTTGAGGTAAATATCTAAATATCCCTTAAGACCAAGGTTACTACTTGAATGAGTTCAGGGAAACCAAAATTTTTATGAACCACAGGTTTGCAGGTATCAAGGTACAATCATCCCTTTAAGCATGCCCTTTAATCTTAAAAGACGCTATCTTCTTCAAGGGAAAATCCAGACCTAGATGAGAAAAAAAGCAATATTGAGATATTACTGTCTCCTTGACCATGTAGGGGACAATGACAACAATATGCAAAAGAGGTCAGAGATGATTTGAGATAAGGGCATACAAGAGAAATGGTAGACTTCACTTACCTTATTTAAACTAGGGAAAGATCACAAAAGATCTCATAAGAGGCAGGGAAATTTTTTATTTGGTCCTCACCAGCACAAAGGATGTGATTCTAAATGCTGATGCTTGAGGCCAATTCAGTTACAGTGACTGATTTTTGTAATTCAGTTTTTATACAATCGTAGAGTGTCCTGAGTTGGAAGAGAAAAAAATAATCTAAGGCCAATTCCTGGACCTGCAAAGGGCATCCCCAAGAGTCACACTGTGTGCCTGAGAGCATCGTCCAAGTGCTTCTTGAACTCTGGCACTTTTCTGCCATGACCACTTCCCTGGGGAGCCTTTTCTGGTGCCCATACTGTCTGGGTGAAGAAGGTTTTCATAATATCCAGCCTAAGCCTCTCCTGACACAGCTTCAGGCCCTTCCCTCAGTCCTGTCACTGACCACCAGAGAGAAGAGATCAGTGCCTGCCCTTCTGCGTCCCCACGTGAATAAGTTGTGGACCACCATGAGATCTCTTCTCTGTGAGTGTCCTCTTCTCCTGGCTGGACAGGTCAAGTGACCTCATCTTAAAATGGCTTCATCTGGGCCCTTCAGCATTTCTGTAGCCCTTTCTGTAACAACAAAAGCAGACATTCACTAGAGCTGCAGTCAATGTAGAAAGGTGACCAACATAAAAATGAACCAACTTCTTGAAAAGCAGGTAAAAGAAAAAGTGAGGGAGTTGAAGTCTGTTCAGGCAGCATGCAAGTGACTTGAGGACCACACTGGAAAAAAATGTACATGGCACAAACTGTCAGGAAAGATTTTGGAGAACACAGCTAAACATCGTGGTTAGAGACTGATAAACACTAGGGTAAAAAGAGTCACTGGAAGTGGTATTGTAACCTTAAAAAAAAAAGGAATACTGTTCAAATAAATGCCATAGGGAGAATAAAAATATCTAAGAAAGTAAGACTGCTAGTGCAAGAAAGCATGACAAAATGTTATTTTACTAAAGAACTAGTAAAAGATATGAAAGTCAACAACTAAGCTCTCTTCAAAATTGGAAGAAGGAAAAAGTCTTCAGGGACAAGTGATTCAGACAGAAGATAATACAATCATGATTGGTAGTGGTTTATTTACCAGCTTGTTTCTATGTCCCGAACAAAAGGGCATACACAAGTTTTTTTCAAAATCTTGACTCTTAAATCAGGGTTTGAACTTTCATTGATTAACAAGTAAATGCTGACAGCCACAGTCATTCCTTCTTGCTCTTGTGTTTACATTGTTCATGCAGTAAAGAGGCAAAGTTGTTGAAAATATGTCCTCAAATGACTTCAATGACCCTGTTGCTGTGTTATCACTGCTAACACAGTTCCATAAAGTTCTTTTTTTGAGTATTAGGGGAATTTCCCTGATATTAGCCTCTTCTCCCTTCTGTTATATACCTGCTTCATAAGGTCAGCTTAGGTGTTAGCCTAGTTACCCCAGCCCTGATTCCCCCTGCCTTCACGTGTCTTCATGAGCACCTTGCCCTCTGTACTGGCAACCTAACAGGTCACACCGCTGTCCTTCTGCCTCCAGTCACTAATGACATTTTCACCAGACTGCTTCTCAGTTACTCGTATCAGCCTAGGGACCCTTCTTAGACTCTGGGCTCAAATAAACAGATTATTTTTACTTTGGCTATCCTACAAATACCATCTCTATTTTTGTATGAGAAACCTGACTTTGAATTCTAATTATTCCAGGAAGCCAATTTTCAACCTCTAGTTAAGTTAGAATTTGGATTTTTGGGGTTTTTTTGATTTGTTTGTTTTGGTTTTTTTTTTTGTTTGTATGTTTATTCATTAGTTGTTTTTTCTTATTTTTGATGTTTTTTTCTCTTTTAAATCTTCATGCCTTTGCTGTTGTATTCTTGCATCTTTGAAAAATTGTATTTGGTTTAAGTTGCAAGGTTTGGATAGTGAGAGTGGGAGGGGAGCAGGGGCTGTCCCTGTGTGGAGGCAGACACGTTTGGTTCCAGCCAGCTCCACCAGTCTCCCCGCAGGGCACGGATGAGTCCGGGAAGGCAAAACACTGCCAGGCATCCAGGCCTGAGGGGAACCCTGTGAGAAACAGCCCTGGAGCCCCAAGGGGAGAGAGAGAGGAGGGAAATTCCTGGCAGGGATGTCTCTGTAGTCCCAGGAGGGAGAAGTTAAATTCTCTCCTGTTACTGTGATGCATATGGCTTACATAGAATGCATCATAAACCTGAGTGGTCAAATTTGACTCAAAGTCTTTCTAGCCAAAACTTTAGAGAAAGGGGGGAAGGAAGTATATAATTTTAATGATGATAATCTAACAAGACTATTTACAGCCTAGTGTGAAATAAGAACAATAATGTCTTTTGTGGAAAGAAAAAGGGAATATCTAGTATCCTCATACCTTTAGAATTGAGTAAGAATTGTCCTTTTTTTTTGTTCTTAACTCATAAATATTACTCAGTCTTTATCTGTTTAAACTGGAATGTTGGTACAGAAAGACATGTAGGATCAGATGTCTATAGTTATGACCCATACTGTTCAGAGTATCATCAAAGAGACAATGAGAGGAAGTGTGTAGAATATCAAATCCCTCTGTATGGCTTTACATTTGAAAGTAAAGTGGCCTTTTCATATCTTAGAGAAGGTGAAAGCCACATAATTGCTAGATGACGTATGAGCAGAACACCGAGAGCTCTCAGTTGCTTTATATTGCATTGCCTTAAAAACCATGCCTTTCAGTGACAATTATTTTTCATAGTTATTTTAAGTAGAAAATTTCCTGATTTTTCTAGGTAGAGTGAGTGATCTTATCTTAAAATACCAGTTCAGGTTTTCCAATAATTAAGACCTATAGATGATGACAGGGAAAAGCATTTAAAAATCTGAATCTGAAGTTTGTTGTAGCTTTTTTTTTGTCTAAATACCATAAATACACACACACACACACACACACACACACACAAACACAGAGAGAGGCATGCATTTTGAAACCACGTAGAAATGATACTTGCATATTTTTCTAGCCTGCAGGGAAAATCGTTATAGCTTTTATCATTGAGGGTATGAAAAATTCAACATTAAATCATTTTGAATTAATGGGAATTTTTTCTCTTAGGGCAGAAATAATTCTGTGTGGTACCTCTAGGAAGCCAAATAAGACTATTTCAGCCTCTTGGGAGGAGATACAACAGCTTCACAGAAGAAGCCTTTTGACATACTTTCGTTTAATTCCCAGTAGGTGTTTCATTTTCTCTTAAAGACTTAGTCATTATTTTTCCTTTTTATTCAGAACAAACATCTTTCTCTTCAATTGCAATAAAAAGGATCAAAACTCAAAGAGAAAAAAACTTTTTCATAAAATATATGACATGCACATTTTCTTTCTAGAAGCAGTCTTCTGATTCATCTGAATGATGAATTAATACTGATGAATGAAAGGGAAGAATTAAATGTATGTTTCTGCAGGTCCAATGAAAAAAGGGAATGTTGAAAGATAAATATATGGATAGGAAAAAATTCAATTTTCAACCCAGCTTATCTGTTTTGACACATAACATTCCACAGATTAGAGTACCAACTGAAAATAAAATCAAATCTAAAAAGGGCAGCAGAACTGTTACATCTTTATCTTTTCAGAATTCAAAGGAATGCAAAGTGCTCCATAAGAGAAATATTAACAACATTATGAAGGGAGCAAGAGAGGGAAGAGAAAAAAAATCCATGGACTCTACCAGATAGATACAAGTAGAAGCTTGCAGGAAGAAACAGAGAACATGGATCTCTCAAGTAGAGATACTGTAGGTAGATATAGACTAAGAACCTCTAAAACCAGAATTTACCTTCTCTACAACATTAAATACACTAATAAGATTACCAAATTTCAGATAATCATATTAAAAACTTAAGTTTTAAAAACTGTTTACTCACAGACGTCCCTAAATCGGTAAGTTTCGGTATGAATATGTAGAGCCATCTTTCATGTCTTCTCCATCAGCAAAAGCTGTACAAGCTACCCTTTCTTTTCTACATATATTTGTAATAACAAATTTATATCCTATTCTGCATTTCTCAAGAAACCCTATTAACGTAGTATTTTATGTTCTCTCATTCTGAAAATAATAACCTATACAGAAAAGTACTTTTGCACTCCCTGTTTTCTTTTTTTCTTTCAAGTAGTAGACAAGAAAAATTAATGCAGCTAAGCCAAAGAATAAGAATGCATATGCCCTAGGAGTGCTGTGAAAGTTCTTTATGGAGAACGCCTGACATGAGCAAAATGCATCTAGATGGAGAAAGGTGCATGCAGGTGTGCAATCATCAACCAGTTCAAGCTCATGAAAATTTGGGAAGCAGAACCACAGGAATTTTATGGTCTGCTGCTAAGAAATCAAAAGTTAAATGGTTAATTATGATATTTATTATATATATGACTTAAGAGAAACTGCAAGATCAAGTCTTATTATAGCTTTAGGCTATTTTTGAAATTTTGAATTTTTGAAATCTTCTCCTGAAACACAAGTTACTTTTGTTTCTTAGGCAAGTGCCTTTTCCTGATATATGCAAAATACCTACAGTTAATAACAAGCCATATAAATTTATATTGCAATCAGATATTAGACTGTAGACTTTGGTATGAAACAAACACACTGCAGGTAATCTATTCATCTTATACTGACTTTTCAGAAAAAGAAAAGAACCGAAGAAGAAAACAAAACAAAAACCAAAACCAAACAAACAAACAAATCCAAAA
>VZRO01001580.1:246339-331912 GCA_013397915.1 Daphoenositta chrysoptera | reverse complement strand
GAAAGAAAAAACAGAAAAAGAGAAAGTACTGGTTTTGAAAAAGTTACTGAAAGACTTGCCAAATAAGAATATCCTGAGTTTCAAAATGTTTCTGTAGCTTGTTTTAAACTCTGGAAATTATGATCCCAGCTACTACCACTGATAATAGTATTTTGCGGTGGTTTTCATATTTCATCTAATGCAGCTGTTAACCAAATCTGAAAACACTGTGATTTGAAATCTTTTCATGTATATGCTTGTGATAAACTGTATAAATTAAAAGTAAAATAAATAACTTGGGGGGGGGGTGTCCTTGTTTTTTTGGTTTTTTGTTTTTTTTTCCTAAATGATGGTCTACTTCACATTTTTTATGTTTGGCAACTTAACACAGCATGGAGAATATTGCAACTCATCTTTCTGCAATTTGATAGTTCATTTTCTAAATCAAGAATGCTAGCTTCCAGAATTTTATTCCACTTAACAGATTTTACCTTCAGTAAGAAGTGGATGACTACACAAAATCGTAAAACAGGAAGTATTTGTCACCAAATTTCAAGTGGCAGTTTATGACTAAACGAAAAAGTAATTCACAGATGCAAATTCTGATTAAAGAAAGTAGTAACAACATTTTTGCTTATATCTTAATTTATTTAGAAATATGTCTACCCTTTGGAGTCAGAAGGAAATTAAAGCAAAAATATTTTGCCAATTCTTATTCAAAATAAACATTTATCTGCCTCTTCACTAAAAAAAAAAAAAGAAAAGCTATTTAGGAAAACACAGTCACTGATTCTATCCTGGCAAATATGAAATTCCAGACTGATCTGTGCCACAATACATGGATTAAAATGCTGGTGTTGACCAAGTATAATCTACTGAATGCTGTCCTTCTACCACATCGTTAACTCAAGACCTATTTTCTTCAAAGAACAGTTCAGGAAAAAAAAACAAAACAGCAACTCAATCTACCTAAATTACCTAAGTTACTTAATAAATTGTAAGAAATTATGTCAATGTTTGCCTATTAAATTACTGCCAGCTTCTTACTATTGGGAAATACTGTGTTTGTTTTTAAATGCCCCAAATACAGTTATTAACACTTATACAGCAGATACATACCATTATATAATAAGGAACTCCTTTTACGAGAAACAACTTCAGAACATATAGAAGAGAAAGTGACAAGCTTTCAAGTAAGATAGATAGTCAAAATAATAACCATATAATCCATTGTATTAACGGTCACATATTCCTACTAGTCACTAATAACAGGTTGATTTTATTAGAAGTCAAACACTGTTGGGACACCTTCTTCTACTAGAAGAAAATGAATGGCTTCTAACTTCTAAATCACTGAACTGATAAATAAATAAAAGTCTAGCCTGTTGTTTCACATGCAAAATGCAAAAATTTCAAAGTGTAACTATACAGCATGAAGAGGTTTTGTCACTGGGTACTCATCAGAGAGATAAAAGATAGAATCACTCTACCTGGGGTACATTTAAAATATAGAAGTCTACTGATTTAAGATTGTTCTATATACATCAAGGAAAATAAATTCTACTTAAATGGCAATTACGGAAAAATTAATTTTTCAGTATGTAGGATAATAAAGGGTATATAATAGCCTTTTTAACAAAATCTCTATAAATGAATATAATTTAGAAAAATTCCTTTTCCCTATACAAATAAGAGATAAAATAAATTTTTGAGAAATTAGTCCAAGAAAGAGGAAGTTAATTATTGTCCAAGAGCTCATCATACAATATAAAGTGAACTTACATTACAACGCAAAATATGAGCATTGAGTTTAAAAAGGAAATATTTGAAGTTGCTAAGCAACAGTGTCTTTGTTTATCATATTTGTTCTGAAATAAAAGCAATGGAAGCATAAAACAAAACAAACAAATGTACAAGAATATAATCTATTTCATACTCAACATAAAAAACCTCTTTTGTTTGCAGAATATAAATTAATAAATATTCTTGACAACAAATTGATCTATGGTTCAATGGACTTTTTCTCTCTACATTGTTACTGTTATTTTGACTTTGCTTTCAAAACATTAGTAAAAAGACATAACTAAGTTAGAAGTAAGAAAATACAGAAGAATAGTATTATTGAACACAATTTCTGGGAAATTTTTAAACTAAAAGATCATTCTGTATCTGAATTTGGACACAGACTGATGAAATATGAAATATTAATTTATAGTAAAAATATCTAAGCATATAGACTTGATTGTCCAAATGTATTTATTTAAGTTCTCTTTAAAACATATTTCTATTTCTTATAAAATAAATTTTTTATGAACATTTCTTCTTATAAAACAGTTGGTCAAAGCCAGGTTGGACAGGGCTTTGGGCAACCTGGTCTAGTGGGTGGTATCCCTGTCCATGGCAGGAGTATGGGAACTAGATGATCTTTAAGGTCCCTTGCTACACAAATTGTTCTATGAATCTACAAAATAAAAGACAGACTTAATCTTCCTGTTTCTGAATCACCCAGGTTACGAAAAGCCGAGTTAGTGACTGTGTATTGAGGGACTGCATAGGGGTCTCCAGTTGTGGAGCAGTGTAGCCACAAAGAAGGCACAGCTGCTTCCCAAACCTGTTGAGGCGATTGCTGAAGCTTAACCATTCTCCCTCTGAAACACTTTCTTCTTGTGCCAAACCACTTGCAGTGAGCAGAGAGAAGGGAAATGGACCCATGCACTCTATGAAAAGGAGTGTCCTATCTTTATGATGATTCTCAGCTGGAGAGGTGTCACCAGACTCAGTGTTTGAAACCTGAAATTGAACAACCTAATATATCTGCCCTACCACTACCTGCATTTTCTCTGTTTATGTCATCCTTTTAGACGTTAAAAAGAAACATGGTTCTCTTTCACAGCTTTCAATTTTTTCTTCAAAGTCTTTTCTTCAAAGATTTTCTGTAAATGAGACAGACAACCAGGTAGGAAAGGTGACATTGGCCATCTTATAATGTGCCTGACAGCAGCCATTGGGGCTGACATTTTGTGCCTCTCATTGGGTATATGGCTGAAGTGGATAACACCTCAGTCACCCTGCAAACACAACTTGATCTATAACAGAACCATATAATATGCTGAACTGGAAGGCACCCCCCAGGATCATTGAGCCCAACTCCTGAACCTGTGCAGGACACTCCAATAGTGACGCCATGGACCTGAGAATGTTGTCCAAACACTTCTTGATCTCTGTCAGGCTTAGTGCTGTGAGCACTGCCCTGGGGAGCCTGTTACAGTGCCCAACCACACTCTTGGGGAAAAACCTTTTCCTGATATCCAACCTAAACCTCCCCTGACTAAGCTTCAGGGCTATTTCCTTGAGTCCTGTCACAGGTCATGAAAGTGAAGTGATCAGTGCCTGGCCCTCGTCTTCCCCTTGTAAGGTTGTTGGGAGCACTCCGAGGTCTCCCCTCAGTCTCCTCCAGGCTGAACAGGCCAGGTGACCTCAGCCACTCATACAGCTTTGCCTCCAAACTGTTCACCATCCTCTTGGCCCTCCTTTGGATGTTCTCTAATAGCTTAGTGTCTTTTTTATGCTGTAGTGCCCAAAGTGTTAATGTTTCACCTTTCTTTGTTAACTGAGACAGTGCATGTCAAGGTTTTTTCCAAAGTAGTTAATGATTATACTGAATGTGTGGAAAAATTCTTGGTCTTCTATCAAGATTTTCAGATCTTTGAGAAGATATTCCCTTGCTTTTATCTATCCTCCCTTTTCAAGTACACTTGACTTTTAAACTCAGTTGTTACAAATATAAACATAGACATGCACCAGGGCAGTGGAAATAGCAGTACTTTGTTTTATCTCATGTTCCTCTGACACTTTTATCCCAGAGGAATTGGAGCAGTCCTTCAAGTTAAACTTCTGAAATTATTCATGCTTTTGGAGTATATATGTGTTATAAAAAATGGAAAATATTATTATGAGACTTTTTTCCAACAAGCAAACAAATAAACAAACCCCATTTTTTAAATATGAATTTTATAATTTATAATTTTATAATTTAATAATTTTATAATATGTATATTTTTTAAAGAAAAAAGAAATTCAAAGAAAAATTAAGGTTTACATTCAGTTCTTTGTAAGTATCCATTAGTATTGGGTTTGGGGTTTGTTATTGCTGATGTTGTTGTTTTGTTTTTTGTTTGGTTTGGGTATTAGGCTTTTTCGGGGAGGAGAGGTTGTGTGTCAGTAAAATGAATAAAACCAAGTACTTAATGAGGCAACTGGACCTTCAAAGGTATAGTTTTGGAGGTATTGATGAGGCATTTTTTAAGCTAACTCTTATTCTTTGAAGATAACAAGCAAAAACATCTGTCTTTAGTGTTTTTTTAATAAGGATTTCTCTCTGAATATTTTTTGAAGCAAATGGGGCTTACTTGGCTCATACCCTGTTGGGCCTGTGGAATAAATTGATGGAAATGGTCCATTTTGATTTCATGGGTGCATACTGGGAGCAAAACTCAGGTAGTCTAGCAGATATTTCTTAATATAATCAGTGACTAAAAGAAGAAAATTCGGCACCCAAACTAAATAAAAGCAAATCAAAGTAAAAATATTTCCATTAAAATAAGAATATATATTTTCTCTCTAGGTTTTTAGTCTTCCTCTGAAAAACGGAGAATTTTTCAGTGGTTTGGAGAATAAAGAGGATAAAGGAATAATTTTAGATTAATTTTCTCTGGGGAGGTGTGCAGTGGATCCAAATATGCAATAACTTTAAAACTCTGGTACTAAAATACAGTACTGATCTGCAAAGAACTGAATACCTCTAAAGACAACCAGGCTGTCTTGATCTTTAATGAATGTTAGTGGATAGTATGATGAGAAGAATTTGCAAAAACACATCCTTAATTTTGAGCTTTGTCTCATAGAATATTAAGATCACGCTATGTAAAACCACATTTTGACAACCATAAATACAATGTGATCCTATAAAATACTAGAAGAAACTCTAGACCTTACTTCTTACAGCTCCCATTGCCATTCAGCAACCATTCCTAAAGGTTTAAAGGCATGGTTTAAAAAACACCATCAGGAAAATAAGTTCCTCATTTTAGTAATGATGCTCAAAATCACAGCTAAAAATAGAACCAAAAATCCCTTCAACTGAACACTAAAAAGAGGAGAATCAGAAAGAAGACTCTTATAAAGCTATAAAGTTTATTTCATAGAATATTTTTATTGGGTTATTAATCAACAAGTTAAGTTATTAACCTATGAGTCAATTACAAATTTGGAGGCAGTCAAGCATTAGGAAACGATAAATGGAAAGTGGATTCAAGGCAATCCTGTTTATGGATTAAGGATGTAACAAGTTCTACTTCTATGAACACAGTAGGAAGCTGTCACCAAGGACACCCATCTTTACTCGTTATTAGCAACATTTTTCCAATTAGTATGGAACCACAGGTACTATTACCTAATTTCCCTGCTTTTACAGTTGCATTCTTGACTTTTTGCTTACTTTCTGTGTGCCTTTTTTGTTGCGTATCTAAAAAAATCTGTGTCCTCCTTCACTTTGTTAAAAGCCGTGATTGGCAGAACACTTTCCCCACCCTGCGTAAATTCTCAGCCATTCTTGAGCAGTGTGATACATTATCTAGGTTGGGAAGTAATACATAGTTTTGTCCCTTTTGCAGATCCCTTCAATTTCAACTGGACAAGACCTTAAAAGCAATAGCAATACCTGCCACTTAATACCACTTAACAAAAGATAAAAAACATTTAAGGGAAATTGTTTAGGCTTGATATTCAAAATACTTCCCCGATTCCGTTGAAAGGACACAACACAGCTGAATATGTAGTAAAAGTTTATGCCTTTTTATTTTTCTGAAGTTGTTTTTCGAGGTATTTATTTCCAAGGAAAACTTTAGCAAAAAGCAGTTATCCATAAAGAACAGCATGTCAACTCTTGGTTCCTTGTCTTGATCCCAAAGCTTGAGAGAAAAATGCTGACAATAAATTCCTTATTATCACAAGCATCACTTCTTGGAAAAATATGTTATGGTTAAATTCCCTACACAGAGGGACATGGAACTGTTCGAATTATACTTTGTATTCATTAAGTTTTTGCCTGTTTCACCAGCAGTGTTTCTGGCTGCCCAGCACAATTCATCCCTCATTATCAGGATGAATATAGAACAAAGCAAACAAACTTTTCTACTTTATGATTGTTGTTGGCAGCATTTAACATTTACATACATGGAATATTAGCACAAGGGATACAAAGTCATTATAAACTAATGCTTCACAAAGTGGAAAGACAATATCGTCAGCATCCCTCTGTACTGCATTTCAAATGGCACATTTCAGGCAATTTATGCTAATTTCCATCATTTACAGAACATAATGATACAAATCTGTTAGATTTCACCACAACAGCCTCTAAGTGTTTAGAACTATGAAGAACATGATAATGGTCTCATTAACTGTAAGTTGAGAATTGAATTTCCATTTCTAGGCAGAACTGTTATTGCTTTACTCATGATCCACAACACTTTTCATGTTTCACAAGTTATAACAGCCACTGGTCAGCCCCATTTCTTTCCCTTACTGGCCTCATTGAGTAACCCCACAGCAGTGAAGAGAGATCAATTGATACTGATCTTACCTGAAGTAGCTTATTGTCCACTTTCTGGCTGGTATTAGCTTGACAAAGGACAGCAATATCCAGTTTCCCTTGATGTGCTTAGGAGCCTTAAGTATATACAGAGTTCATAGCTTAAGCCATTGATATATTGAAAGAAGGCCGCAATAGCACAGTAAATGTTTGCCTTGCAATCTGACATTATAGTGAGAAGGATAATGAACACTGTGTTCATAAGAAAAAGTAGGGCTAAAGCAAGCAAAAAGTCGTCATTTCTGAAGTACATGAATGCTGGAAGGTATTAGGAGAAAAAGGTCAACTGACTGTCCAAAGCCTATCAAAAAGGTTAGTTACATCAAACAGTACAGCCAAGATATGTCCTGGATCAACAGCAGAAGTACTTGTCTATTTATTCCTTCTTCTCATTCTCAAAAATTTTTATCAGTAGTTTTGAGTAGAATATTGAAAAGGACAGTGACGAGTTGAATAGAAACAAATTTGTTCCAGGTTATACTTAAGCACGTTAGTTTCATCCCATCACACTGACAAGGTGATGTAAAGTTACTGACCCGTAACTGTAGATATATCACAATTATGTCATTTCCTAAACTTTTATTTGCTAAGAGAAACAATTTACATAATGACTGTACACATCAAAGTCGGTAACAATACAGCTGTTTTTCAAGCTTTATATTCTGAATCATTAATATCCTAGGACTGCAGGAATTTGTGTTGTGGATGCTATAAATTTAAAAGCATAACTTAACCTAAATTAAGTACTTATATACAGTGATCAATCATTATACATGTAGATAGCTTTCTATATGTTTGCATTTGGAGCAGAGGAATTACTCAGCAGTTATATTAGTAACTTATCTAATACATTGTGTCTAGAAGAATAACAGTCATACAGATCTTTCAAGTTCTTAAACAAGCAAATTTTTAACTTTTATTTCTACACGAAAGAGGAAAATAGAGAAAATGTTTAGGTTACCCTGCATCTAGAGGTAATAAATTATAGTAAGCATCAAATACTAACACACTGTAGAAATTGAAGTTATTTCAGTGTAGCAGAGATGAAACATCCTCCAGCATTTCTGTAGCAGATCATTTTCCATTAGCAACAGTTAATAAGCCACCAAAGGTGCAATGCCACAAGAGCTTACAGACTTAGCAATGTATAAATGTAACACTTAAAATCTAGAGAAGCTGAAAAAGTACTGGGAGTAATTAGGATACTAGCACTATCAAACTGTACTGTTTTACCCAAATTGCATTAATTTGATCATGAGCAGCGTAAACGATGACCAAACTATCAATAATGAAATAATTAAAAGATTTTTGCTTCTCTTGTTACTAGCCCAAAAGACTCTGTAGAGGTACAAGAAAAGCTGTAAAGTGTATTATCCCACAACCCTTAGAATATTTTTTCTCTCTCTTGACTCCGTTTCATTGAATTGCTTCTACACAAACAGACACCCGTACTGGGCTCCAATCTGCCAAGTACACTTCTGGTGTCCCTAGTGACTGTGGCAAAGTGTTCTACAGTTTAATTTTGTGTTAGTAAAATCTATTGCTTGTCTTGGAGCACAAAGTGGACAGTTTTTCTAGACTCATGTTCTACAGCCTCTCATAATCCTACAAATATCTGTATCAATCCTCCAGCATGACTTCACTGTGACTGGTTTCTACATGAAGTTGAACTATTTATTTTCAGCTAGTTCCCTGTCTTTTAACTTGTCTGGTATGCTGTATCTACCCACTAGCTCTGCAGTTTATTTTCATTTTTACTGATATGCTCAGTAAATACATCAGCTTTATTGGGGCATTCCCTGTCCAGATAGCACCAGGAATGTGCTGAAAATTAAAGCTGATTGCCAATACCTATTTCTACCTTCTATATCTTAGTTATTAGATTATATTTCTTCTCCTTTTAGTGTGGCGATCTGCTTACCTGTGACAGTAGAGAGAAATTCAAGACTGTTTGTCATTCATTGTCTGTACAAACATGTTCCTGGATCATCTTTTTAACACTGAGGAGAAAGAAATAGAAATATTAAGTCAATTTTAACAATGGTGTAATGAATTTAATAGATAATTATGTCTTAATAAGGCCACAAATAAAATAAATTATGCATAAAGGATAACATATTAGGAAGACAGGAATGAGAGATTCTGTAAGTAAATATTTATGTCTGGGGACCTTCCATTTGAGAGTTTTCAAGTCAATCTTCTATGACTTCTTTGCTAATATTTAGTTAAATCTTTCTCATTGACTGTTTATGTACCAGGATTATTTGGTTGGCTTTATTTTGCATCCTAATTGCGATTTTAGACTATTATTGCTCTAGAAAAAGCACTGTTATTAATTTTTTCACCTAGTTCACTATGGATTCTGTGTCACCTTTGATTTACCAGATAAAAATATATTAATTTGAAAGATAGGATAAACATTGGAATAGCACTTAAAATATATATTTAAGAATAAAGGATGCAAAAAAAGGATTTACTTTCAAAAGGTAGCTGCTATTCAAAAGCTTAGAGCATTTTAGACTTACAATTTTGTAGACACCATAATATTTATGGGTTTTTTACATCTTCATCACAATCTGAACACTGAAATAGAAAAACACTGAGACAGGAGAACACTGAAAACACTGAAATCTAAACACTGAATTTGTAAGAAAAGCTAACTCACAAGGTAACCGTTGCAATATTAGAAATGACATTACAAAAGCAGTATTTTCCAGTGCATAATAGGTTATAGAAATGAAAGATGTAAATTTTTTAATGTTATCTGACTTGCATGGGTGGGCATATTATATATTGGAAACTAAGGCTGAATGAGTAGCAAAAGAGAAACATTATGTGTGGCATCTTTACAGTTTTAATCTGACTCCATTTCAAAATTTAAAAGAGTTAAACCATAATCTCAATAGTACCAAGAAGGACAAAATTTGTTTTATTCTTTTGTGAACCCTGGTTTCTTTGTGAGTAAAAATCATGTTTAGGAGAGGCACACTGGTAATCAAAGACATACATGAAAAACAGGATTGACAGTTTAGGAGAGGGAGCATTTGGTTATTATTGTAATCTACTTTTGCATGCAAGTTGCTATCAGCAACCCTTTTGGGATAATAAATTAATTTCTACATACACTTTCAATTTAAATTGAAACACTTAAACTTGCATTCCAATACCAAAATATTATTTGTAGTCTTGTAGCTTGATGCCCTCATATCTAAACAGATGTTAGAAGGAAGCAGAGGGCAAATAACTGTAAAGTCTCCCTTTAGAAAGACTAGTATCACTCTTATGCAGTCTAGACTGTATGAAGTGCAAAGAGCTCACAGGGCAAAGCACTAACCTGTGGGAAGAAGGAAATTGCAATCTTTTCTTACATCTTTTCCTGTTCTTCCTGTTTTCACCACAGCTAATTTTAAGCAAAGCTTAAACATGCTAAAAGTTGGAAACTCACAGTGATGAAAAAAATTTTTGACATATGTTATTTGCTAAGATTGGAAGTAGAACCAACTCTGACTGACAGAAAACTCCAAAAAGAAAGACTTTCCGAATTTTAATACTATTCCTTTGTGAAATAATTTTGCAAATTAATATATCAAATATGAATTCAACTGATATCCTTTTCTAGTTTCACTTTGAGCCAGGCATCATTACCTGTTACAATCAAGGTCTTGTCTCTAACTGTCTCAATATTATGCTTTAAAACATTCCCTTGATCTCTGTCTGATGGAACATGTTGATTTTTTATGACCTGAAGTAGTAGTGAATAGAAGAATCATGTTTTAAAAATAAAAAGAAGAAAAATCCATTACTTTCTAGGCCATTGAAAAACATTTACCAACAAAAAAAAAAATTCTAATATACCCATAAAGTATTATTAAATTTTTCAATTTTTATCTTAAGTCAATATTTGGTATTAGTGTTGAATTCTTATTTCTCATGTCACCTAACAATGTGAACAATCACACTGCTCTAGAACTTGTTCTTTAGAGCATGATCCCTCTTTCGGTTTAAGGTAATTTCTGGGTCTCTTTCAAGGTGGCTCATTTGATGGTTTGTATTAATTATTTTAGGTGTGGCTGCAAAATCATAAACCAATCTGAAAGGCGGATTTCCTTAAGATGGGTTTGGTGTTGGAGATTTAACACCAGCTACAGTAGCAAAGATTTGGGGTTTTTTGCCTTCTTCTGAAACACCTGATCTCGTGAACGGAATGGGACATGTCTGGGACAGTGAAATTGAACTTTGGGAAAGGGCCGCTCCTGTGTGACAGTGAAGGACAGAAAAGGAAGGACAGAGGGAAGCTGGAGGAGGCATGATGGCTGATGCTTGAAAAGTGCTTCATCTTGAAAAAGGTTCTCTTTTTGGCTCTAAAACAAAAATTCAGAAATGTTCTCTGTCTTGCAGCAATAAAGTAATAAAACTCTGTTGAAAAAAACCCTGACTAAATGTTAAATTTTAGGTGAGAGAGGCCGCGCCCTCTGTTTCTATGTGCAAACAACAACATAATTAGATTATAAACAATGTATTGGTACAGAAGATACGGCTGCCTTCAGGTCAGGCTAGGAGACCTACAGAAAGATTCTCAGTGTAGGAAAAAAGAATCACTTTTACAACGTAAAGTACAATCAGAAACCAAGCCTATTGAGATGTGAATGAGAACAAGACTTGTCCATACCACAGAACGTCATGAACAGCAAGGGATTGAAATACTCATTTAGGATTTAAGGACAACATCTACAGACTACAAAACTGTGAAGCTTGAGATTTAGGCCTCAGTGCATCAGTCAGGGCACCTTGAGATACCTATAATGACTCAGATATAAATTATGGACTTAGCAAATAATTGTCCATGGAACCACTGTGTCAGATTCTCCTAAGAACAGTTCATCTTTGGGTGTGGTTTTATGAGACAAAGCAAGAAGATTAATCCTAATTGATGTAGTAGGCTTAAAGGATTTAAGTACAAATTTATTGAATATAAATAAACATGGTAACCTAAAAATGAGAAAAAATATCTTTTACAAAGTAAAAGAATATGTAATTTAACAAGTGCTAAGTCAAAAGTCAGTTTATTTTCTGTCACTAGGAAGAACAACCACCACACACTTTAAAAAATATAGTATAGTAGTAACAACGCTGCGTTTCTAGCAAATAAAAGGGCTTACCTCATTCTGGGGCAAGGTTATGGAAGAGATCAACCTGGGTGCCACTACATGGCACATGCAAGACACGAGGCCCTGCCATGGGTTTATGGATTTATGAAAGGAAGGTCCTTCTTATCCAACCTGATCTTCTTCTATGACAAGAGGAGCTGCCTAGTGGATCAGGGCAAGGCTGTGGGTGCTGTCTGTTGAGGCATCAGTAAAGCACTTGACACCATCACCCACAGCATGCTCCTAGAAAATATAGCTGGTCGTAGCTTGGACTGGTGATTGGCCCTGATGTCACCGGCTATACTTAAAGAGCATGAAATATCATCGTCACTTGAAATTGCGGGTATAAATTGGTCTGAGAATAAACTGCTTTACTGGGAAACTTGCAGAGCTACAATTTAGGCAAGACATTTTACGTTTCAAGTGAATATGACTCAAGTTTTCAATTAGAGAAACATGATATGTCACTATATAGAGAGACAAATTGAACAAGTTTCTACTCCTACCAAAAATTTATAATTAGCACCTCAATGTGATAGACTTATTTAACACTAGACACAAGAATGTCCTTGGAAGACATAGTGAGCTGCAGAGAAGTTTATGGTGTATCTTTGTTGTTACATGGAGCCAAGAACTTTATCAGGAGGGAAAATATCATTACTATGCCATGGTGTATACCCATGTCTTCCTCTGCCTTGAAGATCATTCTTGTCTTTTCTCCTCAGGAAGCAGATAATACTGGAAATAGTTCCGAGAAGGGTGTCAAGGATGATCAAAGGTCTAGAATACATTCTATATCAACACCACTTCTCTATGTAAGTGTTGTGTGTTCATTTGCTTGTTTGCTTCTAAATCTTAAAGGAGAGGAAGAAAAATAATGGCAAGAGGAAGAGGATGGAGACTTGCAAAATCATGAGCAGTATAGGAAAAAGAATTGGATAATATGTTTTGTTAGCCTCCAGTACAGGTAATGACAATATCAGCTAAAGATAGGAAGTGAAAGGTTCAAAACAATCAGATGGAGGATCTTCCTCTGGCACATTGGAATTAAGCTGAGGAATTCTTTTCTGCAAGATGCTATAAGCTCACTAGTCAATTAGATAAACTGGTGAAACAAGAGTGCTCTGTACAACCCAAAAATTTTATATAAGTAATACCAAAGCTGTCATTTCTTATGTATGGAATCTCCAAATATTTTCTCTTTTCAGCTTGGTAAATCCTGCAGGTGCATTACTTTATGCGTACATTGTTTTGTCATCTTCATGTTTCTATATCTGTCTACAAAGTAGTGGGCTAGGCAAACTTCTTGCTTTCATATGAAAAAAACTTCCTTCCTTCCTTCTCTACTGACTATGAAAGTCTCCTGACTGCCTTCAGAAGAAGAATAGTTAAAAAAAGAAAATAGAAGGCAGCTTTCTTTTACACTGTGTTGTTCATACTGCTGATCTTTATTTTCAGCTGATACGTGGAAATCCAGCTGTGTCCTGATTTCCAAGACTTACAGGGAATGGAGAGCATCACTCTTAAGAATTTAAAAGACTTATTTTTTTTAAGTTGAATTGCAGTGAAATCCAATTATCTCGCTGTTACAGATTATATACCTTTTCTTGCATTCTGGGCTTTTGGTAAAGAGTTTATTTTTATACTGGACAATTGTCATATTAGTGATGTACTGTGATCAATAGTGTGTGTAATTCCCATTTCTTCTGAAAGTTTCACCTTTTATCTTGTGCCTTCAGTGTGTTTATGGCATTTTCATTTTATATATAGATATAGATACTGCATGTCAGGATTAAGAGGTCCATTTTGTAAGATTATTTCTTATAGAACAAGAAACATCTTTTGCATAAAATGCCACAAAAAGAAATATTTAGTATTTATATATTCTTACAATACATTGCTGTAAAATGTTAAGCAAAATATCTGAAGGCTGTTTTACCTTTACGAATTTCTAGATAATGATGTTTTCTATCAACTTCAAAAGAAAACAGGGACATCACTAGCATGTGTTATACCAGCATTCTTAAACAACTCAGGTTCCTTTGTGGCATTATACGTAGAATTGTAGAATTGTTTATGTTGGAAAAGATTATTAGAATCATCATATAGTCATTGAATCAATTAATCACTAAGGTTGGAAAAGCGAGAATCATTTTAGGCTGGAAAAGACCTTAAAGATAATCAAGTGCAACCATTATCCCAGCACGGCCAAGTCCACCAAGAAACCACATCTATGAGAACACATCCGCATGCCTTTTAAATAGCTCCAGGGATGGTGACTCCACTACTTCCCTGAGCAGCCTGTTCCAGCTTAACCACCTCTTTGGTGAAAACTGTATTTGCAATACCCAATCTAAAACTCCCCTGGCACGTCTTGAGGCCATTTCATCTTGTCCTATCTCTTGTTACCCAGGAGAAGAGGCCAATCCCCACCTGGCCACAGCCTCCTGTCAGGTAGATGTGGAAAGCAATAAGGACACCCCTGAGCCTCCTTTTCTGGAGCTAAACAACCCCAGCTCCCTCAGCTGCTCCTCACAGGACTTGTTCTTTAAATCCTTCACCAGCTTTATTACCCATAGACACACAAAAGTGTTTCATTGAACTTAAAGAAAAAGAAAATTGAGAAGAAGAGATTATCCCAGGGGATGCTGGTTGGTTTCAGTGGAAGTCCCAATGAGGCATTCACACTATCATGGTAGATTTGGAATTCTTACAGAGCAGAAGTATTCATAAACCATACATGAGCATAACTATTCAAATATACATAGATGTGAACATTTTCAAAACTAAATCTTTTCCTCAGCTTATAAATTATTTGCAGATAGACATTCTTTCCCTTTGCAATTTTAATGGCATTTTACAGCAAGTTTTAAACACTGGTTCATTTTTAACTATGAAAATATTCACTAAAGAATATTTGCTATTTTCTATATTAAATTGCTGTTAATGATTTTCTATTTCTATATCATTGATTACATTAATTTAATAAAATTTTGTGCTTTAAAAGAATTCTCATAATTTTTAATATACTGGGTAGATTATAGTACTTTCTAAAAATATTTTTAAAACCAGCAAAAATGGCATGAATTTGCAAGTAATCTCTTCATTTTTCCCCACTCATGCTCTTGTAAACAAAAAGTGACTTAGCCAAACATTTATACACTGAGATATAAAAACCTAATAGATATCAGTAAAACATATTGACTTTTTTATATTTAACTGAACTATTCATGAATATTTTTTATTCTTTTTTTTCTTTGTTTTGATATTTAACCTACTTTCTCTGATTTTGCAACATAGTTACTGCAAAATACATTTCACATTAATTTTTGGTTAATAAAGTATATATGTTGCTAAGGCTATTTCTGTTTTTCTCATACATCTGATTCTTACCTTGGGAAAATAGAAAACCAAGCCAGTCGTGCAATACCACATTGCTGGGGGAAAAAGAACACTTTTACTTGTGTGTTTCTACATTCATGGGCTCGATTGTTCCTTCTAACCATCACTTTTCAGCTAATCCTTTTCTGTTTTCTTTAGCCCCACATTCTAATGAAAAAAACCCAAAAATTAGGAAAAAAAGTCATGTTAGACAATTCAGTACTGCTATCCATGAAAATCATAACATGAAAAATTACTAGAAAGAATGGGATTCTTTAAATTAATACCTTGTATGAGCAGGTCTTTCTGCGAATTCAATAGAAACTAAATGCTCCACAGAAAGCTAACACCATATAATTCACAGAGCAACCAAAAAGAGATTTCTGAGCAGCAATAATAGTGTAACATTGCTGTTTCACAAAAATTTCATACTTCCTGCTCAGGGATACAGTATCTCAATATAAATAAATTCACAGGGTCAGTAAATGTAAGAACATTTGATGACTTAACAGGGAGAATAGAGTTCTCTTCTGGGACATAGCTGATAGATAGAAAGGAGCAGCTAGAATTGAAAATCATTCAGAGTCAAAGTACAAATTTTTCTTTGCAAAATTCTTTATTTAAATAAAGGAAGAAAAATGTCTCTAGCATCCTGCAAAAAGCAGGAAAGCTGTTACAGTCTGAACTCAACTTTTCCCCCTTGTTACTTTGATGTATTTGCACACGTACTCAGTAGTGAGACCGGTAATTCTTGCTTTTAACAGCACAGTTAAAAGAATGGTACAGTAAAAGTGTTTCTCTGGTGGAAAAAAGAATTTTTTCCTTTGCTATTTAAGGTTTTAAGAATACTAATTGCTCCTATTTACATTAGCAACTGTGGTAGAATGCATGCACCAACTGTTGCATTTTCCTGAAAAAACCGTTTTACTTTATAGGAAAGACACTGGTGGTGCCACAGAAATTGCACATACAGATCTGGAGGTCTGTGGGCTAATTATTTGTGCTCTAAAAAGAGAAAACTACTAGACATGACTCACCAGTCTTTTATTACAGCACATGCAGACAGACAGTCACAACACGGTTGCATAAGCCTTTGCTTTAAAAAAACCTGTGTAAAATTCAAAATAAAACCATGAATTACAGCAAAACAGGTAAGAGGATAAGACTTTGAAAAAAAATAGAAATGGAAACAGAGCTCTAGACGAATAACATTTTTATGAGGTTTCTGCTTTAAAGAGAACCATGTAATAAATGCTGAAAAAACCTCTTATTCCACATCCTGGTGGATCCAAGCCCCCTGAAATTTATGGAATAAAGAAGCAGTAGGAGAGAAGCTCATGCAGACACTAGCTGTCCAAAAATAGCCACTAACCTGGTGCATAAAAGAAGTAGAAAGATGATAGTAGTATTTGAGGGCTCAGAACAACTTTTTATTCCACCTTTGGACTGCTAGAGACATCCTCCTTAGTCCTGCATTACAACGAACTCTTAAGGAGGGCCTCTCACACACTGGGTGATTTTTTGTAAATTTATATTAAGTGAGAAATTGGGACCCAGGACAAATCACATAATGCCTTTCAAATCTCCTCAACTCACTCCAAATGTCTTTTTGAGCAGGACAATTAACTTATTGTCTTAAGTGTTGCATCCTCACAAACTTAAACAAAAATCAATCGAAGCTCAGGTATCCTAAAGAAGTAGAATTCTTTCCCTTCATGACTGACAATTCAGAGTAGCTTAATCCAGATGGACAATGCAAAGCAGACTAGCCTACTAGTGGGGAGGTTTATTTTATTATTTTGGTTTTGGTTTTGTAGGTGAATCACTTATAACAGCTTGCTCATTTTTCATCTTGTTCACATAAAATATAATTGCTCCAGATGTAAAAAATCACCTGCATGTGTCCCTCTTTGCACATTTTACATTTTACCACAAACATACAGGGTAGTCTGTTCTTTTTATGTGTATCATTGGGTAATTTAAGGGCAATCTAAGCTGACAGATGCAGTAAAACCATGGACGTATACCTCCAGTTTCCTTTTCCAGTTGTACAAAATGCTATTTGATGCAAAGTAGCAAAAATGATTGTTTGCAGAATTTATTTCATGCTGTGGTCAGCAGTATGATAAGAATTATCATAGAATCATATAAAATATAAATGTTTGGGTTGGAAAGGACCCTAAATATCATCTAGTTCCAACTCCCCTGCCATGGGCAGGGATGCCATCCACTAGATCAGGGTCCCATCCAACCTGGCCTTGAACACTTCCAGGTATGGGCCATCCACAGCTTCTCTGGGCAACCTGTTCTAGTGCCTCGCTACCCACTGAGTAAATGATTTCTTCCTAGCATCCAACCTAAATCTCTCCTTTTAAAAAATATTTAAAATATCCCTATGAAAGGGCAAAGTTTTATGCCTTCAGTTTTCTTGCATTTGAAGACTTGTTCTTTCTACACTTGCATTGTAATGAGCCTTAAAAATGAAACTTTCTTCACATCTGTGAATATAGGACATCTTTGGAAGCTCTAAGAGACATAACGAAGTGTTATACCCTACTTTATGCAAACTGGAAACTGGATATTGACTACCACCACAGACTCTTCCCTCCATCTCAGTCCAGGAGTGTTAGCAAGATATTTTCTTGCATCAAGACAACTAGGTCATACAGTGTCTTTAAAAATGTAATCTTGTAATTCAAAGATGAGTGCAGTTCTGATGGGAATATCAGCATATGGTATGAATTCTGCTGTGGCATCAGATGGAGCACGATGGAGCAAAGTAGGAGGCCATGATTTATGGATATAACACCATTCTGAGTCTTCTCAGTAAAACAACACTCCTGCTTTATCTCATGTTAACTTGATCATACCAGAACAGGCATGCCAAGTTCTACTATAACACCATTTTTTCTTTGCATTTGTGTTTCACATATATATACAGTAAAGTTATATTTACCCTATTCTTTAGCTGGCATTATGAAAATTTTAATTTCATATCTTTAAATTTATAAGGTAAGTTTCCATATCCACTTTTCATATAATGAGGCACATATTTATAAATCTATCATAAGTCCATCAAAAATATTTAAAATTTTATTATTATTCTTAGTATAAATGACATGAATATCAATTTATCACTGCTGTAGACTATAGAGATTCATCAGATGACTAGTGATGCTGTCTGCCATACTAAAGCAATTTGTATTGTTTATCCTTTGCCAAAAAGCCAGATATGTTAGATTCAACCTGATGTTAAATATTTTGTTTAAGATTGACAACTCTGCCCCTCAGTGTTCTTAGGAAGTTTGTATTCTTAAATTTTTGGTCAAGTTAAAAACTGACCACAAGTAAGAAATGGGAGCTTAGCTCATTCTTTCTCTCTCCACCTTTTTTCTGGGTGAGTTCCCCAGATGTTCTGGCTTGTATGCAAGTGCACGATTGTGGTAGGGTCCTATAGAAACTTATACTTCATAACTAAGAGCATCTAAAAAAAGAGAGAAGGAAAGGTGGAAAGGTTTTGTTTAAACTGTTGAGACTGAATTATTTTGTGACATTAAAAAAAAACTTCAGTATAACAGCCCAACCAAGCTGACAATGTTGCAGGTTGCAGAACAAGACTTTAGATTGATTTCTAAATTCTGAGAACAAGATACTTTATTATTTCTGGAGTTTTCTGGACTGCTCTGCACAACTACAGTGAAAACCTAATTCATCACTATGTCACTACAAAGTTATGCCTGTTTAACTTCAGTGGTTTCAATGAGTTTCTCTGACAAATCAGGACCCTGGAGAGTGTAAGATACCGTAAAGGTCCATCTGTTGGACCAAATCACACCCTCTGCAAAACAAGAACAGCTGTTGACTACAGAAAATTATCTTGAAATGTTTTGGCACTGTACTGGATTGTCTCCTGTTAAGATGTATAGCAAAGCAAATCAAGACCTTACAAGGATGACTTTACCCATTACTGCATTATTGTGGAACTGAAAAAGCATAACAGAACCTCAGAAGAAATGAAGAGACTTGAGAACCCTGCTCTAAGACAACCAGTAGCCCTGAAACAGCTTGAGAGAAAGCACAATTAAAAAAAAATTAAATTCTTTACTGTACCACATGATCTTTAAAGATCTTTCAAGCTGGACTGTTCTGTAATTCTGTAAGCAGAATAAAATCACTATGCACCAGCATTTTGTTTCTTGGAAGTATTTAACAAGCTACAAAATAAATTTTAAAAAAATTAGAAATGTCACAAACAAGTGAAAAGTTATATTTTTACAGACATGAGAAACATTCATGTGCTAATGTTATGGTAGGGTATGAAATAGAGCATAGGAATCTTCAAAGCAAATTCAGGGTATTATGAGATATAGTTGTTTACAGGGTACTCTATTTGAATTAGTCACAAGTAGAAACATGCTGTCTAGGGGTGACTTTATGATGTGTATCCCCTATTGCCTACTCTATGCCCAGACATGAATCCTCTGTCTTTCTGTGTCTTTAAAACTGGGTCCATGAGAAAGAACAAAAAAGCCAGGCAAATTCTTCAGAGCAGTTTGTGCCCAAGGACACTCCACTCCCCTGCGTTTGTGGCAGTGGAGTGGAGGAAAGCACCTTCCTGCTTTTCCCAGCTCTTGGCTCTCTTTCTCGGGAGAGAGAGACGGAGAGTTGAAACTCCTTGCTTTTTAGCCAGTTTGCTAGCTGAGGCAAGAAAGTTTTTCTCTAGGACTTTGGCTTCTTCTTCTTATCTTCTGTACAGTTCAACAACACCAGGACATCATGGAACATCATCCAGGAGGCCCGGAGGGGCCAACGCCGAACTCCAGCTCTGGAGAGGAGAAAGCCACACCCACAAATGACTCTGAAACCTCCCCATGTTTTCTCCACAGTAAGAAGTTTAATTATTTAGCATTATTCTTTTCCTGTTCCTGCGTGCACTGTGTTTGTTAAATAAATAATTTTTTTTCACTTTTTCGTTGGAGGAATTATTTTCCCAAATGTGGTGGGGGAGAGGCAGCTGAAACCTGCCTTCTATCAGAGGATATTTTCCTCCAATTTGTCTCAAACCGGGACACATTCTCAACTTCCTTTGAAAAATTCTGGTGGCAAGAAAGTCAAGCAGAATCACTGAAAAGAGCAAAAGTCTTTTAGAACACTGAATTCCACTAAAACTTTAAAGTCTAACAAGGGATACACATAAAGCAAAAGTGTTTGTTTCCTTGTGTCCTCATGTGATACCAATCTTTCAGTGAGGCATATAACAATTTTTACCAGGCACAAGCTTAATGAAGAAATAGTTATTAAACTTCTATATTACATTGGGGTTTTAATAATACATACAAGTAAACTAAATCTTGCATTAGTTAAGTATGGTCACAAAGTATAAACCCACGTAACATCTTATTAGATATTAATAGGATTTCTGCAATAATCATTCTGTCTTCCTTATTATGAGGCAAAACAAGCCTATCTTATTAAAATTTCCATTTAATTAGGAATGCTACTTATATCTTTAAGTAAAATCTACAAAAAGGTTGAAACGACCTCAGAAAAAAATTTGCAATAAAAACTGGGTGTTTTTCATCTCTTTCTCAACATTTTCATTTCAGTTCCCTCTGATGTCTCTCACCAATCTAGTGAAGGAGCAGTGCAGAAAAAAATCACCTCTGCCAGAGTATCATATTAAAAGTCTGGGACAAAGAACTATGGATAGGTTGAATATTACAATATGTAGACCTCAGATCTGTAACAGAAACACCATGTGGAACCAACAACACATACATGGTTCACCTAGGACATCAAACACATAGAGGAAACCTAATGTAGTCTTTTTGACTAACAACAGTGTTACAAATTCAACACAAACAAAAACCCTGCAACCAGTAACATTACAGCAAAAGTTAATGAAATCAGAAATATTTCAGTCAAGACCTATTGTAATAATCTCCATTCTTTCTTCAAGTTTATTGAGTTTGCCCTAATCTGTACCCTGTAATTTGTGAGAAAGAAGTGTGAGACAAAAATAAATCAACTCAGAATTCCACATATTTAATAGTTAAAGCAGTACATTCCCAATGGTGCAATCACAAACACAGCCTTTGTGAAACCAAAGGTCAGGCTGACAGTTGGTAGGAAAAGAATCGCATGGCTGGAGATTCGTGACAGGAGTGTCTTCAGGGCTGGAAAACAGAAGGCTACAACATTTCTTCCTTTATCCCTCTATTTACTGTTCAGTCTTCAGACAAAAATATCCTCGGGCTTTGCTTTTCTTTCCAGGGATTTACCGTGATCTTTCATGGACCACAGGAGGATTCTTGGTCTATCATTCTGGAGGATCAGAAAATGCCAAGGTTGGTCAGGTTACTTAACTCATCCTTCCTGAGTACAAATTCTGTTGTGTACAAAGGAAGACCTTTGTATTCTAATTTTTAAAATCTGTGATGATAACAGATGACCAAATAACTTCTAATTATTCTTACATGAAATTTTTAGATGGAATTTCAGAAGGTGCTTTTTGGGGGGCTTTTTGTTGGTATTGCTAGATTAAAGGGTATACTGTCTTTGCTTTAGTAAAGTTATATCCCCTGCCATTTCTTATCATCTTACACTTAGGATTAAAAATGAAGAGATAATTTAAGTAAAAAACAAACAAAAAACATCCCTTACTTGAATGAAAAAAAAAAAAAGCAGTGAGATTTTCAGGGCAATGTTTTACTTAAATACCCAGCAATGTTCATGGGTAGGGAAATCAATACTCGAAGTTAGGATTAACCCCCAAGAATAATTTTATCTGTTTCTTGAATCTACGTAAGTCAAACCTACAAAGTAACATCAAGAAGATAAGATTTTTCTGGTGCTTAGAAGTTTGCGAGACCATTCCAGAAGGATGGTCACAGAATCACAATTTTCACAGAATTATTTCTTTCCTGTCATCTGTACAGAATGTTTTGGTTGCAACAGTATTTCTAATTACTTAGAATTTAAAAAAAAAAAAAAAAAAAAAAAAAAAAAAAAAAAAATCAGTGTTGCATGATCCCCTGTTGCTCTGTCATGCAGCCTTCAGCTGCATAGTGGAGTTAACCACTTTGAATGACAGAGAATGAATAAACTTGCACCAGTACATGTCAGTGATAGACTTACTAAACGTCCCTCTCACCCCAGTAATTAGGAAAACTCCCCAACTACTGAGCTGCATTGTTTGAAACTCCTAAATAGTTTTACAAAGCCTTCATTACTCTACACAGTGCCCAAGGCATATAGCTCTCCATGTTTGTTTGGTCTACTTCTTTTTTTGATGGAGGCTCATGCAATTAGGAAACTTCATGCAGAATGACTGAGAAGCCCCTACAGAGAAATAAAATTTTGAAGAAGTAAAAGAAATACTTCCAGAGTTTTTGCTTTCTTTCCTGAGATGACTTTTGTTTCTTCGCATAGGACATCTGCATTGAGATTTAAATGAGGAACAAAAAGGAAGAGGCAATTAGCTATTATTTGATTGACCATTACTCTCAGAATTGTTGCATATCAAATATAATATTTTGGCACTTGGCATGAGCAACTTTCCTTATGAGGAAGCTGTCTCGTTAAGATCCAGACCTTTACTATGTTTGGTGGAAATGCAAACCATGTTACACAAATATCCCAATAGCAAAACAATAAAACCACAAATAACACAAAACAAAAAACCAATAAACACAACAACAAAAACCCACAAAAAAAACCCTCCAAAAAAAGTATATAAGTTCTATTAAAATTGAAGTTTTAGCAGCACTTTCCTACTCACATCATCAATCTCCCCTTTAACATTTCTCTGTGACTGGAACAGAAAAAATGAAATGGAAAGAATAAGGCAACTGTTGCACCTGCTGTGACCATCAAAGTTTTTTAATCATTTATGGTCTCTATTTTTATATCAAAATAAAAGTATTGCTATTGTCACTACTAATATTCTGCAATTTCCTTCTTTTTGTGAAGGCTTAGACCCCATATAGTAGAGTTTATGTTCTTCTCATTTCTTCTGGTTTGCCCCAGTTAATCTTCAGATTTCTGAAAAGCAACTGCAAATCTACTGGAATTGAGAGGCGATGTACTTCATAGCTTTGTGCTCAAAAAGCATAGAAAAAAAGAATTAGGAAGACCTTTTTAGGTAACATAGAGAAAACATCGCCTGTAGGCATAAAGGATGTGAGAGAGGAGAAAAAAAATTGTATCTTCATCTTATTTAAGATGAAAACTTGATTTCTTTTGAAGACCATCCATAAATAAAGCCTTGTTTTTCCAAATGAAAGCTGGTTGCAGGAGTATTTGCAGACTTCAATACTTACTATTTTTCAAACTGTGAGCCTATTTACAAAAGACTATTCAAATGAAGAGAAGCTATCTGGTTGTTATCTTTTGAAGGGATAAACAACATCTCCGATTACTCCTAAGAATGCAATGCACCTTCACTATATAGTTCATGCTAGATGGAACAGTATGGGCTCTTGTGTTTTGCTGAGGATTATTTAATGCTTTTATCAGAAACAGAATAACACTTAGTCTTTCATCTTAATTATATTCTTGACAAGACAAAGCATACAGTAGTCAGTTATTGAAAAATATGTTTCTTTTTATTTTTAAAGATGTTGTGATTTTCCTTTCCTCTGCAACCAAGGTTTGTATTCAAGGTTTTAAATGTGTATTTGTTTCTGTCATGACGCTACAACAGTCTTAGGCACTTAGGTAAAGCTGCCAGTCTCCAAAGGTGTTGCATCTATGTTAAATAGCTGTAACATAAGACAACTGAGCAAAAATAGTTTTACATGCCATTTTCAGTTTGTATCATGCCATGGGTAGGAAGTTACCCTCAGCAAGGTCTATCATAAGCAAACCTTGATGGCTATATGTGAAAAATAAAAAGAGTAACATTAGAAAATTTTCACATCAAGACTTTTTACTTGCTGTTTATCATTTTAGAAACTGACAGGACTCAGAGTTTTTCAGTATATTTACATAAATATATGTGCAAATTCCATCAGTTCAGTTTTATCAATGAGGAAAATTCAAATCCCATTAAGTTATATAGCTGAGAATCCAGATTGCTTAAAAGTGTTAAAATTTACCAGACTTTTAGGATAACTTGCAAAAACTTTCATTGGATTTGATGCTGAATATTTTAGTTTCTTCTTTCCCTTCTTTGTTTTGCACTTCAACTATTTAACTTAATCCACAGCAACTCAAGAAATGCAACATTAATATTTCCACTACGTCTGTGGGAATACCTTAAAAATATTTCCTGTGTATCAAACAGTACTGATGCATTTGACATGAGTTTATTCACAGTAGAGTGTAGATTGAATTTTAATGCTATGAAAAAATACTGCACTGCTATAATCAGAAACTGTGGGACCACAAGTGGCAATGATAATTATGGTGGGTGTCTGTAAGTCACCACTAGTTTCTTTTCTGCTTACCTGCATAATATAACCTTGATGTGACAAGGCCACCATTCTCCAAGTAATGGCAGCACAGGAGGAAGTGACAATTTTTATTACGTTTTATGATTAAGACATTTGTCAAATGGGACTTCAGCAGTAATCTTCCCAGTAATTTCACTTAGGTGCCCATTAACCAACAGAAGCTGGCTGCAATGCTGCTGTACAACCTGTGAGCAGAATATATTCTACACAGTGATTGCAACTAACATTATGTAGTTTACTGATGGTTGTACTAACCACAGCTAGACAAGAACTTTATTATTATTCAGCCACAGGCTGTAAATGTATGCCATTCAACCACACTGATTTTGCTCAGTAGATTTGGCATTGGAAACCTCAGGGTTATTTCAAGCATTTAAGACTGAGACAGGACACATGCTGAAGCTGACCAGACCTCTGAAGACAATCTCATCCAAATTCCAGTAATCTATAGCAATGAAAGGCTTTTAGACGTGTCCCTGATTTATCCTGTAGGAGACTGCTCCTTCTTCTCACATCTCAAACTTTCTAATAACCAAGTAAGGACAAGGCTGAAGGTGAGTCTGTAAGTCTGCATTTAGGTAAGTCTTCATCAAATAGATCTTGGTTTTCCTAAAACAGGAGCCCTTGTGTGGTCCTCCCTGTTTGATCTTTCCCATTTCCTCTGCCCTTAGAACAGACAGCCCTGTCTATATTATGTGGAGGAAAAAAAAAAAAAAAAAAAAAAAAAAAAAAAAAAAGAGAGAGAGAAGAAAAAGAAGTGGTAGCTGGTAATAGAGAATAAAACCAAAGATACGATCTCCAGAATCTATTTTTACCCTCCATTATACTACCTGGCACAACACCAAATCTTTAGTGACCAAAACTGAAAGCCTTAACTTAGTCTTCATGAAAATCATTGGAATATAACAGACAATATAGAAATAAGTCTTAAGGGTAATATAAAAAAATTCATATACTCCATTTATTTCCTTTGGTACTTTAAGCAGTTCTGTGTTCTGCCAAACCAAAAGATATAAATCTTGATTTGCATTCCCCTGAAAACCCAAGTCATCTAAAGTCAATTCTCCTCAACGAAATTTTTTATTGTAGTGGGTCCAAGATTATTTTTTTCCATTTTGTTCTTATGGAATATTTCAAGAGGCTTACCTTCACTGTTCTATTCATGCATCTAAAATAGTCATTCTTTGCAATTACTATTAGGGCTTCTGATCATTCAAACCTCTTTCATTTCTTTCTAAATAAGAAACATACATTTAGTTTCAGGGAGAAGGGAAAAAAAGCTAACAGAATCTAAAAGGCACACAAAAAAGACAACATACTCTAAAACCAAAAAAACTACCACTAAAGAAACTCCTGCTTCTTTTCCAAATGTGTTGACAACCTTAAATATCATGGGGGTTTTTGGCTATTTTGAGAAACTGAACTAATGTCAATCCTTCCAACTACATTTAGTTAGGTAATTTGTTGAACAATAGGTAAATACAGAGTATATATATGTATTTATATACACACATATTAGTATAATTATGCCACCCTTAATAATTAGGACAGGACAATTAACCACATAACCAACAAGCTGCCTGTGGAAAGAAAGCTAAAAAAGATGGTTCAATAATTTCAAGATGTTGTTTCAGTTTTTTAATATTCCAACAGTAGTAATAAATTTTAATAACCTGTCTGAAATCCTAGTGCAGTCTAAGCACTGTGAAATTTAGTGTATAATTGTTATGAAGAGAAGTATCATACAGTGTGGACAAACTTGAGATGCTTCTAAGTCTGTGTCATATTTGATAGACTCCAACTCTGCCCTTTTTTATGAGGAAGCTACAAAAATTGCTATGGCAGTAGACTTCTGCATCACAGTATGGTAGTTTCAGTTTCTCTCCTTCTCAAGAATATCCCTGAAATGTTGGTACATTTCTAATCCTTCCCTTGGTTTTGTGTGTTACACTGATAGCTGGCATACCTATATAAATATATTCTATATGAATTTTGTTTAAAAAATACACATTATGTATTACAGGATGTGTAATCCCAGTTGTTATGCCATTATAGCAAATATGGAAGAATCTGGGGGCAGCAGAGCTTTAAAAATTGTTATGCTGAAAGGCATTGATCTGCTCAAAATGATAAATACTCATTCAGGAAGAGGTCGGAAACATGAGTGCCACACACCTTTGCCTTTATTTTAACTTGTGTTTACAGCCCTATGGAGTTTTCAAACTACACACTGTGAAGTACTTGAACATAATGAGTAACAATTGGTTAACACAAAGAAGTTACTGGGTCATAACTCATTATTTAGCAAGATTTCTATAGGGTGAAGTAGGAAGAGCTGTGATATGAAGCGATCATTGAGAGGCATTGATAGTTTGGTGTCAATTTTGTTGGTACTTAAGGAAAGGAGCAGAAGGTGAACAATTGCATGAAAAATTACTTTCTTTTATTCTGCCTCTAGTGCAAATTTTCAAGGTTTAAGGGCTTTTCAAACATGATTGACTGCTAACTGAATTCAGAAGCTTTATTGCAGTTCTGGTTTGTGTGTACTTGACAGTTGTCATCCAAGCTCTCAATTCATATTCTTAACTTTAATTCTCAATAATGGGAGGGAAAATAAGCAGTCTGTTGTTTTCACTCTCTCAAGTTCTTCTGAACTCCTTTTTTTAAAGTTTACTAACAAACTGCAGCTGGCTATACTCAAAGATATTCTCTCTGCTCTCCTCCCCCTTTGATCACTGAAGTGTTTTCAGACACTGTAAATTATTTATGGCTTATCTATTACTTCCTTGGGCTTTCAGGGCTTTGTGCTCCAGTGCTTTTCCTGTTACCTCAGTTTTACTTCACTGGCTCTTGTCATATCCTTCCACAAGACCCCAAAATTTTATTTACGTTTACTTCTCTCTGCCCCACCCATGCAGAGGTTTCTGTGCTGCCATGCCTTCAATGACTAAAGTCTGTTTCCAGTGCAACCCTCACCCTTAATTCATCCACTTTCTTTCCCTACTAAATTTTCAGCTGCATTCTGGCTTCTTTTAAATATTTTAACAGTAGGTTTTAATAAAAAAACCTTTGTATTTGCTATACATTTAGCTGTCTGCTTTTCCGACTGTGAAAAGGAATTTTTCAAATTATAGACAAGTTAGTATTAGCTGTTCTTCCTCAATGTGCTCAGCATCCATAATTTTGTATTTATTCCTACTGATAATAATTTTGCATCTTATCTAGACTGTTCAGCAGAGATTACTTGATTCTGGTTGTTTGTTGAACACTCATGCCACTTGTTATGAACCACTGTGTATCTACTTCATGAACCTTTGATTATGTTCAAAGTATCCTAGAAACACTGTGCTCAGCTTGGTTGCATTAGTTCCTTTGTTCCTTTAGTGATTTCCTGAATTAATTATATATTTTGAAGAACATACATGCATATAAGAGTCATATATATATATCATACCTTTGTAGGCAGAACAAGTCTTCTCTCTTTCCTATTCATCCACAAAATGGTTTCTCTTTTTTGTTTACCATATATTTCTGCCCTCTGATTAGGTACTACTTTCGCTCTAAGAAACTAACAAGATAGATATCAGGTGTAATTAAAAAAAAAAAAAAAAGGATCTGAATAGATAAGTAAGATTAGGTTTAACATGGAATCTTTTCAGTGCAATAAATTTCACTTTTTCTGACAACTGCCCTACTTATCTTTGTAGTCAGGTTGCACGTCGTACCTAATTTAAAACTGAAAAGAAGAAACAAAGAAAATTTAAAAAAAAAAAAAAAATTTAACAACTCCACCAAAAAAAAAACCAAAAACCAAAACCCACAAACCAAACCAAAAAACACAAAAAACAAAAAACCACCAAACCAAACCAAAAAAAAAAAAAATTAAACCAACAAACCAAGAGCACAATTTTAAAATACACGTATCTCCTCACATCATACAATATGTCTAAGGAAGAAATTATTTTTTCTTTCATTGTGGTTCTAGCCTCCCACTGTTGAATTAAGTTGGATTATTGCCATTGATTCATCTGGAATAGGTACTGAGTCAGTTTAAGGCAATGGGTGAGATAAAAGAGCTGTGCAGTCTGTGTCAGATGAATTCTCTTTAAAAAAGATGAACAGCTGTACACATTTTAGCTATAGCTGTTATTAGAAGCCAATGTTGAGGTGATAATGTAATTAGTAGTGTAGTGAATTATGAGAGTTAACATGCTCCATATTGATGTTTCTTCCCAGGAAATCCTTGATGCTTACTGTTTCTGTCAGACAAGGTAACGTGCCTGAATATTTCATCTGACAGAAACAGCAACTCTGCATAAGCAGCTCTGGAAAACAACCAAACAGTGAAAAGGGGCAACTTAATATTTTTAATGGTGCTCATAAAATAAATCCATTTTGTCGAGGGGCTGTAAGACTCTGTGTGAAGGCAGTCTATACTCACTTGAGACAAAATTTATGGATATAGACAGACAGATAATCTACTGAAAGGGTTCATACTTGTTTCCAAACACTGCTAAGCTTCAAACTTCTCTGTGGGAAACAAAGAAGTTATTTAAGGATGGTGCTGCTAAATAAATGCACAAAATGCAAACTACATTGTTTTCTACAACTTGTAATAATTAGATTATTATTATCTTTTTCAGTGCCATGTTTATGCACTATGTTGTGTTAATCTCTTTACCATCGGAAAAATCAAAATGTGGTTTTAACTTTAACTTTCCACTAGGTAGACTATGTGCTGTCACAGTCAGTCTGTACAACTGCAAAAGTCCACCAGTATTCAGTGTACTGGAAGACTTTGGTGTGATTCAGAATCATATTTACCTAGAAGAAATAAAAGCCTTGCCCCAGTGCAGCAAACATCACTTTTCAGTTTGGTGTTTATGCATACAGCAACTGGATAACTACTTTCCAGCCAACTTCCCACTGACTGCGGAGGTCAACGCTAAAGAATATGCTGATGGCCAGAAATTGCATAACAGTAAAATAATGGGGAGATTACGTATATTCCCTTACACTGCACACAAAATTAGTGAAGAGGAATCCATTAAGCCCCTACAAGCAGCCTATCTGCAATGAAATTTTAGCTTTTGCAGGAAATTCAACATTTGCATTCAGTTGAGTTCTTTCTTCAAGAACTCAATACCACTCACTGATGTTAAGTGAGAGCATGATTACAGAAAGGAAAACATTATTTTTATTTTAATCCAGAGAGGCAGAGGGATGAAATGGAATTCCCAAGAAGCTGGAACAACAAACATAGCTGCGGTGTCTTGAAATTATTCAAGCAAGGCTCTGACACCTATATAGGAGCAAAAGAGCTCTTTGAGAAAGAGAATTTCAATAATAATAACAACATTCAGAAAGTTATGTGAAACTAAAAATGATAACACATTTGTTAGGATGAAAGAGTTATGAAATTTTATCTAGTAAGATTAAAGATTATAACACCTCAAAAGAAATATAACGTTGTTATAAAGTACCTGTTTAATACAGACTACATATGCAAGAAGGATAATTTGATAAATTTCTTACTTATATTCAATTAATGGCTCAGATAGACAACTAGACAACTTTGAAAGAACCCATTATAAGATATAAAACAGTGACAAGAACCACAAAAGAGATTTCAGCACCAGATAAAGTAAGGAAAACCTATGCATCTCTGTCAAGCTGGAAAAGGAAAAAGAAATTACTTCATGTCTATAAAGCAGGCAATTTGTGGTTATGCTCTGGAGACTGACCATCAGGAAACTGGAAGCTACTAACACAAATGGAAGAATGAGGAATTGACTCCTTAGAGCAAACATCTGTTGAAGAAGTTTGAGAGACCTTTGGTAAGCATTCACTTCTTTTTCTTCAGATACCATACAGAATTTCATCAGGAAAAGAATGTTCACAGTTAGCTAAATCCTTCCTCTACCAGTACAATTTAGTCAGATATTTGGAATTTAGCCATGCTAAAGTGTAATGCGGAGAGAGCAGCATTCATGCAAATAGGCAGTTGAACACTTTATGTAGAAGAATTGTTACAGACTAGGTAAACAAAAAATACTTGCCATTTTCTATATGCATTAACTTTTATGTATTTTATGAATAAATATGTTTGACACATCTAGACAAATCTTATGGTGTAAAATCAAAACTTTTCTAATACTGAATGCCTTATCTCATTTGAAAGCTTTGGTAACTGGGCTGGAAAGGCATGAGGTTGTGTGGGCCTGACAGTGGGGTTCTGTTGCAATTAACCTCATCAATGTCAGTACAGGAAAGAGCACTGATACACAAAGTTTAACACCCAGAGTATAGGATGTCTATAGCTACAAAAAAATTATATTCTTGGTCAGAGATTTAGCATATGTTAACTTCCTACACATTCAAAAGGATGTTAGACATCCATATTACCAGCTAACTTTTGATATGGAAACAAAACGACTGCATAACCCAGAGTTTGATTATTTCTGCAAATTTATTTTTCTTGTGTCCTTTTTCACAGTTTGTTTTCTCATGCCTCTTATACTGATGTCTAAAGGTCATCAGCTTGTTTCACATTATCACATTATCAGGAAATGTTTATCAAATGAAATTTTTATAGTTTTAATACCAATATGAACCTAATTGACTGTGTATGATTTTATTACAGGACGACTTTTTTTGCAATTTCTATATTGTCCCAAGGAACCACAGTGAGAGTCACATAAAACATCTAAACAGAGGTATCTGCCAGTGCCCTTCTTTCCCAGCCATGACTGCAATTAACAACAGCACTGAGGATGGGACACATTAACTCCTGTGCCCAAGAGGATGCTCTTCACAGCACATCAACACACTGTCTTATGAACCATATGACTCACTGCTCTGTGACAACTGGTATTCTCAAACCCTGACAGATGCTTGCTAACATAACTTGAGAACTGAAACTGCATTTTCTTATTGGAAATAGTGAAAATTATGCAGATTTCTCATTCCTCCCCAGCTGACAAAGTCAAAAGACCTTCCTGTGTATCTTCTTTATCAGTGGTTCTGCTAAAGAAAGCCTGAATTTGCTTTAATAGAGAGGAACTTAATAATCTAGGTATGTTGTAATGATGACATAGCCGAGTCTGATACATGATTGAAGTAATGTAAGCTTATGTCACTCTAGGCTGTTGCAGAGTAATTTTTAAACAGGTTAAGGATATCTTGAAGGTTTGTCTTATGGCTTTAGTACACTTCCAAAGTCCCTGCTAGTGCGGGGGTTTTTATTGTTTTTTAATTTTTATTGTTGACAGACACACTGTGTGAGTACAAGATGGAAAGTAATATAAAGTTTCCACAGCGACATCTGACATCAGGAAGGCACGTATTTGAAATCATCCCTTCTGACAATTAAATGGCCAAGACAGAAACAGTAGTCTCCAAACCATTAATAAATATTAATGGGAGTAATTATTTGAAAGGGGAATAAGAATTTAAGAAGGGTAATGACTGATCAGTCAGGGCTGACTTTTCTTATACTTAGTGCTTGATATATTCCTCTTCCTTGAATGACCCGTCCAGCTGATTTTAGTGCCTCAAATATCCAGTTGACACAATTCTGATGTTTAAGTGTCCCATTTTAGGAAAAGCAACCTCTAACTTTTTTTGAACCACTTCCCTGCTATTCTGATTTGGCACTCTCTATTTATTGTATCAAAAGACAAACTGTATAATCTTGCTAAGCAATTCCTTTAGATTTTGCAGATACTTTAAAATCACTGTATCATCGGAAGCATGATTTCTAAAGTTCTGTGTACAGTGAAATATTTTGTCTTAAGGATAGGGAAGAATTTTTTCTTTTTTTTTTTCATCAAAAGATACAGTTAGATTGGTCAAAGAAACATTCAGCTTCAAAATTTCAAACCTGAATTTTACACTGGACATTACACCACATAATACACTAGTTGTTGTAGTCTCTCATGACAGAAATACCCGCATTTGCTATAATTTACAGCCAGAGAATTTGATATTGCCAATTTTTAAACAAGAAATAACACACATCTCATTTGTAAAAAATAAACTTTTTTCTTTTAATATGAAATGGTGGTCAATTCTAGCAGACAGTGTTTAATAGCAAATAAAATTTAGGGCATGTTGGCAAAAGTTCCAATTTTGGTACCAATTTTTCCCTCCTTTTGAAATCAAATCAAACCTTAGTTCAAATATTTGGAAATAAAAATTTAAAGAGCAGCTGCAAATCTAAGGGCAACAGATGTGGTGATTCCAAGGTATGGGTTAGGGCAATATCTTATCTATTAGACAGCTCAACACTTTGAGGTGACAACGGATGTAAGTGGAAACCTAATTCATCAGTGAGAACAAAGCAGGGTCCTCACCATGTGATTTACTGATTGTTATTGCCTATTACACTAAAATACGTTCAGAAAGACTTTTGAATATTGTAACTTTGTATTTCTGATTTACCTGATTGGAGCTTTATCATCATTTGAGTTTCATCAAAAACACTTAATGTCCTAAAATAATAGTTTTCATGTCATGATGTCTGGATGCCAGAAGTCTGTTATGGGTGACAAGGACCCTCTGGCCTGTCCAGTAGAATTCTCATTTTGAGCATCTTTTTTTTTTTTTTTTCAGTGGTGGAGAAAATGGGTGGCCTCGGGGGAAACAGCATTTGCTGAAAAAGGAAGAGTGTTTGATGACATTAGATAAGAGTTTGCAGAAGAGCAGCAGGAATTAAATAGGATTGCCCAGACTTTTCAGTCATCTATTGGAAAGCAGTGTTTTGGAAAGGTATTTAATTAACTGAAGGTTTCTAAATACAACTAAAAACTCCTGGGAATTAGTGATACAAAAGGATAACAAATATCTAATAAAATTTAGTTTTTGACTGCTAGTCATATTTTTATTCCACTCAGAAACAAGACTGAAGGCAGGACAACTGTATTGTTTAAAAAGCTAATATCCTCCCGTTTGATATACTGCTTTCTTTCTGTATCTTTCACCATACTCCAAAATATTTTACTACTATCAAGTAAAATTTTCTTTTCTTGTGAGATTACTGTTTATTTGCCCTCTTTGCTGTTTGTCAAATCTAGATTGAAAAAATCCTGAACCTCTGAGGGACCAGTATCTCATCTGTATTACCTCTTCAGTATCTTTTTGCTGGTTTAACTAAGTGTGGTGCAGTGGGAGATAAGATGTAATTAGAGAAACCAACAAACTCTTTTACAGCCTACGGATGATTTATCCACATCGCTTCCTTTGACTCCTCTGCCATTTGCATGAAACTCACAATTTCACTCTTTCCAAATATTTTCAACTTTCAGATGAGAAGGTCTTTTTGAGAATCCAGTTGTGTGGGCATGTAAAGTCTCAACACAAATTTCCATGTTCTATTTTTTGACTGACTCAACTGGCCACTTAGTTTTGCATACCTAGGCCCTCACCAGTAAGGCCAGTCTATAATTAATGAAAATTCACTGTGTGTATTAAAAATTAAGTCATCTTAGCAAGTCCTCTTTAATTTTTTAAATTTAAATACCAACATGTGAGGTGATGACAACTTAATGGCAGATGGAACTCAATGAACCACAGAAAAGAAAAATTCAGAAATAGATGACTGTGTGTGAGGTGCTGTCAGACAGAAAAATTAATGTGTGATGCCTTCCTTACATTTGATTAGAGGAAAATTAAAGCACATAAAAGAGATCTTCAGAATATGTTGCACTCTTAATTAATGTGTTGTTGAGATGGTCAATGTGCAGAAAAGTGAATATCCTAACCTGCTTGAAAGAGTGGCATTTAAGTTGCACTGGAACAAACCCCCTGGACTTGTATGCGGATTGCAGATGTTCACACACATAGCAGAAAGCCAGGTGAGTTCAGCTCCTGGGAAGGCTACTGTGGGCTGGTCCCAGGTAACTTCTGGGAAAATGGCTAGGTGGACTAAACGTATAAATTCCCTAACAAACAAATCCCAACACAGGGAAGCTCCATGATTAAATTTCTTGGGGGGCTGTTAAGACAAAACATAGTGGATTGAGCAGTATCTTATCACTTTTTAGTATCAACCAAATCAATATCTAGGAACAATGGTTGGATTTGTGAATCTAAATAATTTCTTTAAATTTGAATATATGTCTAAAGCAAGAACTCCTTCTATTTTTAGTCCTGAATACTTTTTTTTGTAGTGTGAGCAAGCAAAAGTAGAGTCTAGCAAGGGTCATTAAAAAAATCTGCGGAATCATCTTTGTTCCTTGAAAGCAGTAGTAGATTTAACACACTAAGCTGCATTCCAAGTACTGCCCTTGGATATATAGAATTAACACCTGTTGGTTTTGGCAGAAATTTTACGTACAAAATAAAAATCCACTTTCAGTAAGCTGTGCCCTTCAGGGCTGTATTTAATTGACTTCAGGACAGAGAGCAGGGTTATCTCTCTCATCTCGTAGACCAGCTGTAGTGCTGCTTCCAGCAACGAAACATTTCAACCTTCAGGAGAGAAATCCTTCAGTAAAAGAGGGCTGTTAAATGCTCTTGGTAATATTGTGAACAGGATTGTCACTGAGTGCCCCATATGACATTGGAATTCTGGCACTGAAGAATAACTTAACGTGAACTAAATTGCTTTCACTCCTATCCAGGATATCAGAAAGATCTGTATTAGTTGCCCTTGAGCAAAGGGCAAAAAAGAAAAAGGGCATTTGATCTTAATAATGACTTGCTAATGCTCATTAATGAGTGGGATATCCTTTGTGAATTATAAAAGGAATAATGAAATGAAAGAAAAATGTATCGATAAAAAGCAATTTAAATAAATCCCAAAGAAGACCAACTCATGAGGATATTGAAGTTGGTTTAAGCTTGAGTTGCTAGAGCAATCATATAAGCATTTTAAATTACTTCACTTTTTCCCCCAGGTTCTAGATTTGTAGATGGCAATGGGATAGTTAATGAGGTCATGCTGTATTTTTTTTTTTTATATTTATTTGAAATGTCCATAGCTGTAGCAGTTTTTCAAATACTTTGAGAAACTATTATTGCTTTTTTCTTTTAAAAAGCTGATACAGGAAGAATTAAAGAATTTCCAGAAAGCTATTTGGATTTTCTTCTGAATGATTTAAATAGTGGGTAAATAGTGGGTAAGTAATTTTTAGCCACATCCCAAGCTACTGGGGTTTGTGCCCATAGCTGCAGACACACACATTTGTAAATGTTTACAGCAATATTTTCTTCTTATAGTTCACATTTCTCTAAAATTTCTTTAAACATTTTTGGATCCTGCTAATTTTATATTTCCTAATAATCACCCATAAATATTAAACTACATAAAACACCACCTAAATGTTAGAACATTATAAAAAAAAAAGTTTATCTGATAACTAGTGAGAAATAGCCATCTCTACAAGAATCAGGAATAGCTAGAACTGCAGTGTAAATAACTTTGCTGAGCAGATTTATAAAAACCTGAAGGACTACTTTCTTCTTTTTCTTTGTAGTTGAATTGGACTATGGTTGTGGTTTAGCTCTGGCAGCAAGCCAGCCCCATGCAGTCATGAGTTGCAATTAAGAAAGTTTTAGCAGGTGAAGTTACACCANATTGGAAGGGCAAGAGTGAGAAAAGTCATGGGTTGCAATTAAGAAAGTTTAGCAGGTGAAGTTACACCTGCACATGCAAGCAAAGCAGAAGAAGGAATTCCTTGCCCACTTTTGGTGGGCGGGCAGTACTCAGCCACCCCCAGGAAAACAGGGCCCCATCGTTTCTAACGGTGATGGAATAAAAACTTTGGAAGACAAACACCAGCATTTGTCCTCCTACTTTATCTTTCTTTCCCAAACTTCTGTTGCTGAGCATGATGTCACACGGTGTTGGAGATTCCTTTGCTCAGTTGGGATCAGCTCTCTTGGCTGTGCCTCCTCCCACATCTCTACTTGCTAAGCCCCAGCCTACTTGTCTGAAGGAACAGAGTGAAAAGTAGAGATCTCAAAGTTATAAAATATAGTAAAACAAAATATGAGAAATAGCAAATAAGTATAACAAATATGAATAAAATAGTATGGATGAAAAGATGTTGCTAAAAATCCCCTATGTTCCCAAACTTACCGTTTTGAAATCCTAGCTTTCGGCTCTAATCTCTTCTCTTGCTATTACTACTCTAATATCAAATCAATAATACTCTAGCCATTTTGAAAATAAACCCTTGCAAGTGTCTAATTTAATAATGTTGAAAAATTACATTCATTTTTAAAAAAATTTCTCATTTAAAACCAAAGTAAGTATATTTTGGGACTGGTCTAAATTGGGAAATAATTTGCACTACACTTCTGTCTGGTTAAGCCAATTAAGTATTTTTTTTGAGCAGTCAAAAATTTCCGCTATTTACTTAGGCATATCTCAGTCCAAAGGGATTCACAAAACTGTGGATGTTAGCTGTGATATTGTACTCCTGGTAAGTATCCATGTCTGTCATATTAATTTGAATTTTATATCAGTGATGGCAGACATAAGATATACACAGAATACTTAGTTATCGGGAGCTTATTTATCAAGAAAAGTTAGCATAATATCTTTAAGTCATTACAGTCTAGCAAATAAATTCTGAAAGATCGTGCTGATGACTGCACAATCACAGTCTACAATGTGGAAAATAAGAGAATCACAAGGTGATCACGAAGAATCACAGACCCCATCTGGGGGGATTCCTACTGTATTTAATGTTTATGAGGGATTAAATGTATTAAAATGTTAAAAGTTCTATTTTTAAAGTGCTGCTCATCTGTTTCAAGGAAGCCTTGAAACTATTGTGAATGACAAAGAAGGTAGAAAATAAAAATTTCATGGTTTTAGATTTTGCAAATAAACAAATCTTATTTTCTTTTAAAGGTAGTTAATTTAGGAGCTCTTCAGTGGAAGAATTCATTGGTACATCTTAGGTATAAATTATTTGAAAACTTTGAATAGATTTTTTTTATTTGCACTGTTTTCTTCTAACAAATATTTTAGATAAGGCAGATTTCAAGTCACATTCATCTGGCTAGGCAAACAAAGCTTATATGTATGTTTTCTTTAGATTATCTTAAATGATTATGCCCACGGAGAAAAAAGAAGCTTCTGAAAAATGGTTAATGGAAAGCTGCAGATTCTAAATCTTAGCAGAGTTCTGTAGTAGCTGTATTATAGAAAACAATATTAACCAGCTCAGGGTATATTTATGTGCTATTTATTTGTAAGTTAGCAAACATCCATAACAACCTGGTGGATATTTTTAAAAGAGATTTCAAGATTTAATCACGTTTCATATTTGATAATGCTGCCATTTAGCTTATCAAAATGATAGATTAAAATCCTCTTACTGTTGCTTACATCATAACCGTTAAAAAAAAAAACAAACCAAAAACCCCCAACTAAACAAAAAAGCCCCAAAAACAAAACCCCAGAAACAAAAACAAGTGTGCAGAAAAAAAAGTATTTCTGGATTTAGTATTACTAGAATTGTACGTAGATTATTGCAACAAGGTCAAATTCGAACCACTGTTCCAGCTATGGATGCAGAGGGATGGAATGATACTAATTTGTTCATTTACTCTTTGAAAGAGCACATCTGTTTTTTTACAAATGAGCAAGACTGAATAATTTCAGGGGAAGAGACAAAAGTAGAGAAGAACTTCATGAGAATACAAAAAATATTGCTGACAATAGAGAGTGAGACCTAAACTGGCATCTCATGTACACTCAAAAGTCTACCAATCTCTCCTTCACTCAACCAGTTCCTGCACTCAGAGCACCTAAATGTAACCCCCGGTACCGTGTAGCAAAAAATATTCCCAGCATTTCTCATCTGCATCAGATGTGATCAAAAAGTCTGTTGAGCTCCCAAGTTAGTACTGATTCTTCCCTCGATCAGTGCAGCTTAATAATTTTACTGTCAGGTTGTCTGCTTTTCAGAAGCTCACTCTAATACTTCTCAAGTTCCCCTTGAAGCTACATTCCCTGAAAAACTGGTCCTGCAGTACTAGGTCTGACATTCAGTGCTATAATTCCTAACTCCTTGCCAAATCACTTCGTGCTGAATAATATCCATTGACGGTCTGCCCAAAGTCTTTACAGCAGCCCTAAGTCTAACTAAATCCATACTATCTTCATGCTCAATTTCTTGCTGCAGGAGCAGTGCCTGCCTGCATACAAGGACCTTTCTCCATATTACAATGCTGCAATCCAAGGTCTCAATCATTTCTTACAACCTCAGACAATCATGGCCAATTTTTACCAGCCCTGAATAATAGGTTGTTTTTACATGGAAACTGGAAATATGGCCAGAACTGAGAGTCTTTCTGGAAGCCAAGAGCACATCATTTTCTTGCCCTACAGAGAAACACCATTAATAGTCACAGGAGTCCAACATCAACAAAACATGTTAAATTTTCATTAATTGAATGGAGCGGCAAATAGTCACATCAGTGTGTTTGATCACATAAACACAGAGTTTTGAAACGATTCTCAAGGCTGGCATAACCATTGCTTCTTGAGTAAACTATCATTTTGATCAAAAATTTACAGTCAAAAAGAGCTCCCCCATGTTTCATTTGATGCAAAATCTGAAGTTAACTTGTATTGTAGGTTGTCTATGAGTCAGGTTAGACACCATAAGCAACGTAATTAACAATGGGTGTTGTTTTTGACATCCGTTCTATTACACTCTGCTAAATATAGAACGTAGAGAATAATTCTGATTGTACTACTTAAAAAAACTGTTAATACAACCGGGTTTTTTTCTTTTCTTACACTTCCCTTGTGCCATATCATATTGGACCTTGGTTATTAAAGTCCCCAAACAAGTTCCTGTCTGAGCATTTAGAGCATTTGCTAATCTTCTGAGCATTGCTAATCTACTTCATTGGCACAGAGAACCCATAAGAACTGAGAAGCCTCAAGGAAGCTCTAACTGAAGTCTCAAGCTGAAAAAACTGTTCTTCACATATATTCCTACTCTTCTTGGTGTTCTTCTGCATACCATTAACCAAACATAGAATTTGATGAGCCCTTAGGATGGACTAATAGCAACCATCAAACACCAATAATTGAAAGCACAGGCAGAATTTTAGTTTCTTCTGATGCTTTATGGCAGCAAGTCTTGAAATAATGTAAATATTTGCACACTTAATTTCCACCATTTTGTAACAGGAAGAGCAGGGCTTGGATGCAGAATGAATGAAATACATGTGTTTAAGCATCAGAAGGAACAGCACAAAAAGGATTTAAAAGGTAGCCTGCACTTGGACGGAAAGGGCACCCTTCCCCAGGCACTACTCTCTTGGGAAGTACTGAGAAAGATATTGCTTATGACAAGATGAAAAGGCCTGCATTCTGAAAAGGTCACAGCACAGATGACTTCCTAGCTGAAGACCACTACCCTCACACAAGGAGGAAGGAAACTAGGTTGCTGCATGTAGTACACACCATCCTGCTTTTCTCCTTGCTCAAAAGAACAGACTATGCACCCACAAGTGAGTAAAAGCGTGCGGTAGGCATCAACTTATTCAAAGATTTATGAAAGCATAAAGCAGCAAGATTCTGAGATGTGACATTTGGTGACTCTTAAGGTGTGCAAGAGAATTGTCCAGAAACCCTTTTGTCATCTCCCATCAAGAACTATTGCTTTTCATATTGCATACAAATATGTGAGTGAGAGAGTGTGAATGTATAAAGTCCCTTTCTTGAATAATTTGTAAATAAATATCCTGCACTGAGTTTTACTTCACTAATTTCCCTACCATGTTATTGCAGTGTAGAGCCATATTATCAAACTAACCAGGTCATATATTTAAAGACACTACTGCTCCAAGTGATTATAGTGTAGTTCTCATGTTTAGTCTCACAATAAAGCAAAGAAGATGCTGTTGCAAGGCTATGTAAAAAATTACCTTACTTAAAATAAATAATACAAAGGCTTTCAGTAATCTTGCCTTAGTTTCAAATATTGAATTATTTATGTTTATTGTAAATATCCTTTGGTCATATGTAACTTTAAAAGTTACCAAGTAAATATTTCACGTTTGGTCCATTTTCTTTAATAAAAAAATCACCACTTATCTCTGCACAACTGTGTCTTCCAGAAATCCACTTACTTCACTCAAGCTTTGGTGCAGCTGTACTCACTTCAGCACTCAAATTCACAAATATTAGCAAGAAAACAGCACAATGAAAGAAGTAAATTCTCACATGTGTAATTTCCCTGAAAAGTAGTAATCAAAGTTAACCTTCTCAGCAGGATGTGACAGAAGTTCAATGATAATAGAAATACTGCTGCTTTAGGAAGTTTTCAGAGTTTGCAGACCCAATACTCATCATAGTTCTTCAAGAAAGGCAAATAGTAGCATTTAGACATCAACATTTCAAAAACATCCCTAGTCAAAGCACAAGAGGTCAACAGTTCCCTTGCCTTTATGCTTCTTTAATGAATAGCTGAGAAATAGTTCATGCTACAGAGAATGAATCTTTTAATAAATTAATATCTTTTAATAAATTAATATAGTAAAGATATATAAAAAAGAAGGTAACAGTCCATCAAACAATAAAATATTAAGTATTTATCAAGTATACCACCACAGAAAGTAAAGCTAGGAAAACCTACAAGTCAGTTTTGTGTCGGAGCATTGTCACACACACATAGACTGCTTGCTATATAGGAAACTGATGAGTCTAAGACCCAGACCAAGATCCATTACTGATCAGGATGCCCTTATATTCCTGTGTATTTTTTTCTGTTACTTAAATATAGATTGGAAATAAAAATGTGTTAGCTTTTAGATGCTGAAAAAAATCTGAATCTGGTTTCTCAAAATCTGAAAATCTCCAAAATACAAAACCAGTTCTAACATGGTAAGTTTTTGTGCATAGCAGTTGTCTGCATTACCTAGGAAATATTCAGAAATGAAAAACATTAGAATTAAACTGGGACTACTCTGTGAATGAGTTCATAGCAATTGACTCATTTTCTGCTGCTTAAATTATTGAATGTTTAGTCTTTCAGACTATAAATCATGAAACAGGAGGTTAGATTTAAAATAGATCTGTTCCATTGACTAATACCCTGAAACTGCTTTTCTGCCTAAAAAAAACCAGGCTTCTACAGCTCAACATATCACCACCTTCATCAAGGATAGAAGTTGAGTTCAGAAAGGCAGGTGAGATCTCTTCAGAAAGATATGGAGAACTATTCTAAAAAAGTAGCTGAAACTATGTAGGGACAAATGAAAGATTCCACTCTTAGTCAGGAATCACAAGCTCCAGAGTCACTCGGTACAAAAAATCCTGGTATATTAAAGCGTATTAATCCTTCTTCTACTTTGAGCCTGATGAAATCTCAACCAGAAAAAATATTTTTAATTTTGAAAAAATTTCTTTACAATAGATTAAAAAAGAGGAGCAAATTATCCCCAAATTACCAACTGTGGAAAATGTAAATAGTGACCCCTATATAGCACTTCAAAAATAAAAACATAACCAGACAACAGGACAGATTTTCGATGAAGCTGCAGAGCTTCAATTGTAAACTGTTTTCATCACTTAAAGTAACGCAGTTTCTGCTCTGGGAATCATTCACATGCTTCTCCTTTGCTTGACTATTCTCAGAATAAAAAAGGTTTTCCTTCTATCCAGTGTGAAACCCTTCTCTTGTTTCAACTCACACTTCTTGGCTCTTATACTCCCACCAGATCATCATTTGTAGGTTTTTCAGGCTGCCGTTAGGTTTCCCCGAATTCTTCTCCAGATCTGGTCCCTCAGCCTCTCCTCAAAGGTCACGTGCTGCAACAAAGGTGACCTCTGCCCTACGTCCTTCCTGAAATACATGGCTGAAGGTGGGGGAAGCAGCGCCACAGCCCTAGATGTGGTGTCCCAAATGCCAGGCAGATGGGCTTAATCTCCTCTCTTGATGTACTGGCCCTGTTCCTGTGAATATTGCCTGGGATACTGCCAGAGAACTCTGTATTAAGGGCTTTTTTCAAAGGCCTGGAAAGCATATAATCTATTCTTACATCTAAATATTTGCAATGTCTGTGTGTCTACATATACAAAACCAATACTGAATTTAAAACTCCTAGTAATTTTCCTTACTTTCCAGCATATCAAAATCAGAGTTCCATATAATTAATATTTAAAAATATATATTAAAGGCCAGAGGCATATATGCAGATAGACACTGAATATCAGGAAGCAGACTTCACAGTGAGAAGTTATGAGTTTTGTTGAAAGTAGAAGCGTGAGACTGTCTATCAAGTCACTTGTTCAGGCTTGTGTGAGGTAAATAAAAAGCAGACTGAGTTACATCACAGTGGAGAAGTCATGCTGCTACAAGGAAGTATTTTCTCTGTAGGGGGGCCCTTTGATGCCTGGAGTGTAGAGCTGGAGCCTCTTTACCACTTTGAAACGCTTCATGCTGCACACACTTGGTTATGGGGTGGGCACCGAGGTGCACAAATACTGTCTAGCAGATGGTGATTGGAAAATAGAAATCACTGGATACTTGCTTTACAAATGCTGGTTCACAGAAAATAGAGGGAAGAGGTGCAATCAAAAGGAAGTGAAAGGCAGTAACCAATATGAGAGAAATTTTATCAGTGTTATTGAACCATCTTTGTACCCAACAGGAAAGCTGACACAAAAAGCAGAATCTGAAAGCACAAAATTACACTGAAGATGAAAAACAATTAAGGTTGCACGTATCACTTATAACTTGCAGTGGAGTGAGAGGTTCCAGCTTGCTGGGAGATGTTCCAAAATTTGAAAGGAAGGAAACACCAGTCTTGTTACCAGGATGTGCAAGAAGGAGGATGTGGTGAACTATAACCTTGTCAGCTCTCATGTTGATCTCTGGGAATGTGATAGAGCAAATCATTCTAGGACACTTTTCAAATACATTAAGGACAAGAATGTCATCAGGAATCAGCAATATGGATTTACCACAATGAAATTTTTCTTAATCAACCTGATGTGACTGACTTGGTTATTGAGGGGAGGGTAGTAGTTGTTGTTATACCGTTAGAGTAAGGCTTTCAACATTGTCTCCTGCAGCATTCTCTGAGACAGATGAATGAACAGGAATGGACTGAAAACTGGCTGAACTGCTGGACTCCAGAAGGAAGCCTGTCACTACTGATGTGTTCCAGAGGCTGACACAGCCTAATAAAATCGTTATTAGTGACCTAGGGTATGGGGCAGAGTGTACACTCAGCAAATTTGCAAGCTGCACCAAACTGAAAGGAATGACAGATCCAGCAGAAAGTTGCTGTCATTCAGAGGGACCTTGACAGGTTGTAGAATTAGGCAGGGAGGAATCCCATGAAGTTCAATGCAGGGAAATGCCAAGTCTTGCATGTGGACAGGAATAACCCTGGGTGCCAGCATCCAGTGGGGGCTACACAACTGAGTTCTTAAATTCAGCATATCCCTATTCACTACCACCCAGAGACGGCTTTTTTGTACTTTTCTGTAAGGAAAATATGTAAAAATCAGGTCACTAAATTTAGGAATGATTTTAAGGGCCAAGTTGAACTTTTAAATGAACTTGCGTTCATTTGTGTGCAGCATAGATTAAAGTTAGACTTAAAGATCATTAAAAAAGAGACACCCATTTTCCATCAAAGTACCATCACAAAATAAAAAATATTTAGGAGGTTTCCAATCTTAAAAATTGAACTTTAAAAAAAAGGCCAATTTTGTGAATATCTTAACACTTTGGAATTAACTCTTTCATTATTCTAATTTTGACACACATTTTCTCTAAAAAGCTTCAAAAAGAAAATTTTGTGAAAGATGTATTTGAAAATGTTCTTTGCCAAGTGTACTGGCTTTGCATGACAAGGTTTTTGGTAGCAAGAGGCTGCAGTAGTGGCTACTGTGAGAAGCTGTCAGAAGGTTCCCTCATGTCCAACAGAGCCAATGCCAGCTGGCTCCAAGACGGATCTGCTGCTGGCCAAGGCTGAGTCCATCAGCAGTGGTGGTAGCATAAACTGGCAAAACATATTTAAGAAGGAGAAAAAGCTGCTCAGGATCAATTGAAGCCAGAGAGACAAGTGGGAATATGTGGGAGAAAGAAATCTGCAGACACCAAGGTCAGTGAAGAAGGAGGCAGGTGTGGTTCTCCAGATGTCAGAACAGGGATTCCCCTGGAGCCTGTGAGGAAGAACCTGATGTGGGAAGGTGTCCTCCTGCAGCCCAACGTGGAGCACAGATCCACCTGCAGCTGAGGCTGGAGCAGGTGGATGCCCAAAGGAGCCTCTGACCCTGTGGAAGCCCGTGCTGGAGCAAGCTACTGACAGAACCTGTGGCCCCACAGGGAACCCTGCCTGGGGCAGCTTGGTGCTGANCTGCCTGGAGCAGCTTGTTCCTGAAGGACTGCACCCCCTGGAAGGGACCTACCCTGGAGCAGTCTGTGAAGAATTGCAGCCTATGTGAAGGACTCATGTTGGAGATGTCTCCTGTGGGAGGGACCCCATGTTGGAGCAGGGGAAGAGTGTGAGGGGCCCTAGTCTTGAGGAAACAGGAGCAGAAGAGACAAGGTGTGGCAAACTGACCACAGCCCCCATTCTCTGTCCCTCTGCATTGCTGCGGGGGGCAGAAGGTAGAGAAAATGGGGAATGAAGTTGAGTCCAGGAAGAAGGGAGGTGTAGAAGGTGTTTTAAGATTTAGTTTGATTTGTCACTACCGCCAGCAATTATTTCTTATTAGTCTGTTTTGATCAGTAATAAATTGAATTAATTTTCCCAAGTCAAGTCTGTTTTGCCTGTGGTGGTAATTGGTGAGTGATCTCTTCCTGCCCATATCTCAGCCCAGAAGCTTTTTGTTATATTTTCTCTCCCTTTTCCAGCTGAGGAGGGGAGTGATAGAGCAGCTTTGGTGGGCACTGGGAATGCATCCAAGGTCAATCCACTACACCGAGTTTCAGATATGTTCATGCCATGTTATCACACCATGTAGCAGGCAGTAGAGTACTATTTTTGGTAATTAATCATGTAATACAGCTTTCAAAACTCACTAGTAATATCCCTGTTGGTTACATGTGACTATTAGGCTCTTTTTACACCCTACAGCAGTATCTCAGGCAAAATAGCTGAACACAAGTCCTTTCTCTATAATACCTTTCAAAGAGTTCAGGCTAAGGTTTGATCCAGTTTCAGTGGTGGTTTTGAGGGTCCCAGATTGCTAGCACAGCTCCTGTTTGAGCTAGGTAAGACAAAGGTAAAATAGCCTCCAAATATTGCTCAAGTATTCCTAAAAAATGTTGTGGCCCTAATTGGGAGACTATTTTATGTTGAGGGGTTAGTGCTCCACAAACAGCTGTTCTGAGTGGGTGCAGGGCCATGCTGGGTTGTACCACACATATTACTTAGCCTCAAGGACTGTGCTGTGCTACGCACATACTTTGATGAACGATAAGTTCAGTTCCCAACATGTTTTTGTAAGTACATCCTCTTGAAGAAAATACTAAAAAAACTCTAAAGATAACAATAGCAGCAAACCTCACCATAAACAGGAATTTTGTGTGGAATGCTATTCCCTAACCTGAGAGGCCTGCGTGGTTATTCCACGTTTTCATCATCAGGAATGTAATATTTTCCAACTGATATTACCTTTTCTGGACTGTCAGTAGGTGGCTTTATTGCTGGGATCCAAAAAGAACCAGCACCTCCTGGTATTGATAGATAAATAAAACTGTTAAGTTTAAGTTTATTTGTGTTAAAAATGCTAAAAATTGCTTAAAGTTCTCCTCTTCCTTTATTCTATTTCCAGAACTATTGTCCCTGCAGATCCCAGTCCCAGGATGCTACTAATTACTAATGTAATGTCTTCCATTATAAGATTTTCTACATCACTGCAAGTTGATATCTTTAGTAATGACCTGATGCTAAAAAGAAAAAATCTTTAGTTCTACATGACCTTGATATGACAGTGAAACTCAGAATTGCAACTGATAGTATTTTACAGGAACTAAGCCCCAAGGTGCATGCTTTAAGAGCAAAAAATTCCTCACAGCATTTTACTATTTCTTTGTGTACACATCATGTACCTCTTTGGATTCACACAAACCCATTTATAGCTACATAAGTAATAACTCCATTACCCATATTCTTAGTTCTCTATTTTATTGACATCCCAGGGCTTCTCTAGACATGCATTTAGTTTCTAACATTTCATGTAGGTTTTCATTGCTAATATGATGCTAGACCTTTTTTCAAAACCTTTCTGAATACCTAGTCAAATCCTTTTTAATGCTGTGCAGCACTTCCAAAGAGAAATAAAACAAATTGACAAACACCCAACACATCTCAGTTTATTTCCCAGATTATTAGCGAATAAGCAGTTCAGCAAATTTACGGATAGTTCAATCCTTAACATACCTCTAATGTTATAAGAATAACACAGATAGAATGAGGTATACAAACAGGGAATTAAAATATGGGAAACAATAAATGGCTCAAGAAAAACACACACACAAACCAATTATCCATTTGCTTTTGAAAGGGAAATCTTCAAGGGAGAAACATTGTTTACAGATAAAAAACATCCTAGCAGACTATGAAAGTTCCAGTAGAGAGCACTTTTCAGGTTTTTGTTTGTTTGGATTTTTCATAATCTAGAAAGATCTCCCTTACCTATTTCTACTGGTCCAAAAATTGTGGCAGGAGAAAGATAGAAACATATGAGCTGTAGGATGGACCAGAATTGTAGCTCTGATTATGCTATTAATTGTCACAAATATTCTGAGATCCCTATGGGTCATATTTAATGCTTATTGCTCTGTTGCTTGCCCTCATTTAGTTTAGTCTAGAGTTCTTTTTCTGATTTTGAACTGAAAATATTGCAAGATGAGATAATTTCTCTACTTTTCTGTTCTTCTTTCTTTTTTATCTCTTGCTTCATATAGATTAAATACATTGTCATTGTCAATTTATTTTCTCTTAATAGTTGGGCTATGCAATTATTAACAGAATCAACAGTAATTATGGAACATTTCAGCAAACAGAAAGCAGGATAAGGTTTAGGTTCATAGTGTTATTAGCGGCACTGATAGTAGAAGCAATGAAGGGTTTATGGTTTTAGACAATCCAATAAAAATCATGAGGCTAACACTTAATTAAAACATTATAAAGCAAATGTTCTCTCTTCTTTCAGTGTCTGCCTTGAAAATATTTTAAGTCAACAGATACAATACTGGTATGTAATATATGAGATATATGTAGAGAAAAGAGATTCATCTTGACATCTGGGGCTTCAGATCACACTAGCAAAACACACTTTGCAATCTTTTTTCCTCAACCAAGTTTGTCAAGTATCAACTGCAAAAAAATAGAGGGTTATTGGAAATGGAAATACATAAAATAAAACCCCAAAACTCAAGGACTAAAAATTCGGAGTAACCTTGCAAAAAATAACAACTTTTCCTTATCAATTTCTTCCTCAATTATATACAATTCTATATAAAATTCCTGTTTCTTTTACTTGACTGTGGTGAAGCTCAAATGATATTCTTAGGCAGGACAGCACATTCCCATGATTCGCTGATGTACTATAGCTTTACCATATAGTTGGGTAACATATCCTCTACTGAGAGCTTAGTTGGTTTATTACTTGGTTTTTGCTGCCTTAGATGGTCCCAGAAGTAACTAGTGGCCTTGCTGGTTAAATTAGCTGGGCTAATCTCCAAATTTCACTGTATCTAGAGCCAGTTAGCAGAGTTTCCTAGGTCACTTCTGTTACAGGGATGTGAAATGATGTTTAGTTTCTTTTTCACTCATACTTAAAATATCAGAACAGGTATAGTGATTTTGGCTGCAGTTGAGTTGATTTTCTTCACACTGGCTATGGGGCTATATTTTGGACTTGTGCTGAACACAGAGTTGATAATGTAGAGATGTTTTTGTTGCTGAGCAGTGTTTGCACAGAGCCAAGGCCTTTTCTGCTTTTTATATTGCCATGCTGGCAAGGAAACTAGGGGTGCTGGGAGGAGGAGACACAGCCAGGACAGGTGATCCCAACTGACCAGAGGGATATTCGGGACCATATGACATCATACGCAGTATATAAAGTGGGAGGAAGAAGAAAGAAGGGGGAGAATATTTGGAGTGGTGACCTTTGTCTTCCCAAGTCACTGTTATACCTCATGGGGTCGTACTCTCCTGGAGATGGCTGAGCACCTGTCTGCCCATGGGAAGGAGTGAATTAATTCCTTGTTTTGCTTTGCTTGTGTGTGTGGCTTTTGATTTTCCTTTTAAACTGTCTTTATCTCAACCACAATTGTTTTACTTTTTGTCTTTTTGATTCTTTCCCCTATCCCACTGGTGAGGGAGTGGGGAAGCAGCTGTGTGGGGCTTGGTTACTGCCTGGCTTAAACCACTACAGAAAGGGAGATGCAATCCAGAGGAATCTGCCCTTAACAATTATCTGGGTTTCCCTTGTTTTCCCAGCACATATGAACATCACCTGATGACATAGATCTGGGTAGTGTAGTCAAGGTCTCATTTTATCGGATATCCTTTCAGGAAGGGTTTACTCAGTGATATTTTAAATCTCAGGTCATTCCTTCACATTTGTATACATATGTTTTTTCATGATTGAAGAGAATATATATATATATATATATATGTTTTGCAATAGTTTAATCTGCTTTCATATACATTTTTGTGACAATGAGATTTTAAAGTCTGTATACCATGTATTATGAGCAGTAGATTATACGATTAAATATACAATTATCCTTCAGGACATCAAAAGCTTCAACAGTTAAATGGAGTTTAGTCAAAATGTATGTACAGTCACAGTTTGAACAATTATTTTTGAGATAAACACTTTTTTAAAATAGTCATTTATCTTTCTTCTGAATTAGATCAACATGGTAGTCGTTCTACCATGCTTGGCAGTAAAATACATAAAAGTATCCAGCTGGTATTATTTCATTTTGGCTTTGCGGTTAGCTGGGTTTTTTTCCTTTACATTTTTAATCCCAGTAAATCAATCTGATTCAGAGGCTGCATTGTCCCCACTCATAAAAAGGACTGCTAGGGATTGCCACTTGAATAATATATGATTTATTATGTGATATTCTCCTGCTTTATATTTAAACAACAGAAAGTATTTAAACATCTCCTGAATGCTTTTATCAGTACAAGTTAAAGAGGTTCCCTGAAGTTTGCTTTATTAGGCTGTGAATATTTCCTCTATTTTTTTCTGTTGTTCTGTAGTTCTCATAAACCCCAAAGCCATCTAGTTATGTTTTTTCCTCTCATGTTTTCAGGTTCTTAATGTAAAAAGGTCAAGCCTCAGTAATATATTGATATTACTGGAAGAGTTACTTTCCTGGTGTGCAATATTTTATTAGAAAATAGATGCATGTCCAATTTTATGCAGATGAAAAAATACAAGGGTCAGCAACAGGGTCCTGATTACTGAGTAAATGAAACACTGGAGTACTTAAATAGTTATGTAGGATGTGCTACATGTTATTGCCTTAATTTGGGGAGGTCAAATTTCACCAGGGAAAGAAAAATTCTCTTATATTTAATAATGTGGATTAGTAAAGAGTAATCACTTCCAAAAGGATTTGTTTGGAAATTCCCAAGGTTGCTAGTTAAGAACCAAGAAGAATTCATCTCTTAGACATTATTTCCTTAATTGAAGATTTCAGCTTCTTGAAAATTACACTAAGCTGTAATTTCCTGTCTATTTGCAGTTGTGACGTTAATTTGGATTCAGTGGACTGTGTTTGTACACCTATCATGTCAGTGAATATCAACTTCAAATATTTAACCTTGGACAAATTGTCTACTTTTCAGTACTACTGCAATATTTCAGAGGGAAACTATGGACCAACTACAAAATGCTACCCCATTTGCACTACATGCCATCACAAAGCAGAACTATTTAATTTTCAATGGTATCTAAAATTGTTCTAGTTCATGTGGGGTTTATAATATGGTGTTTCAGACTTATATAACTTCTGCATGATGCTAAATTAAACAGACTTAACTAAGTTTTTCTTACTGAGAATTTCATTGATTCCTTTTGATTTTGAAGTGTATTGTCTTTGCACATTCTGCAGACACTTTGTTTCAAATACAGTGTTGTTGCATGACAACCCCAACATTAATGTCCAGCCTGTGCATCAAGATGGCTAACTACTGACTATCCTTCTCTTTGCATGACAGTGTCTCCAGAAGGTTATAAGGTGTTAATTTGGTCTGGTGAAACTTAAGAAACACAGAAGTTAGTCATGTACTGTAGAGTGTATATCACATCAGGCTGGGACGCAGTCCTCAAGTACCACTTACTTCCTTTCCATTAAAGGAGTGGGGGTGAAAAAGCTGAGAATCAGCCACCACGAGCTATCAGCTTTTGGAATGAAAGGCAAGGCACCTGTGTGTGAAACTCCAGTGTGCCACCAAAGAGAAGGATCAGTCACAATTCAGGGGTTGTTATACTTGCTGGCACAGTCTCAGTCTACCTTAATGCTTTTTAGTTTGCAGGAGCTGGGCTGCTACTTCAGCTTTCTTGCTTTGCAATGCAAGTCTGAGACTGTGCCTGGTTGGGCTGAGTAAGTTTACTCACATTACACTACACTCATGGGTGTGAGCATTCCCACAGCCTCTAGACAGAGAACCTTTAGACATGGTTTGATGCTTGATGGGCCCTGCAAGTCCAGCAGGATTTCCTGCACATTATAATCTACAGGGCTATTGAGCAGTCACACTGGCTAGAGGATGGATGGATGGATGGATGGATGGATGGAAGGAGGACACTGTGCATCATTGAGACCTCTTACTTTATACTTTTCAAAGAAAAGCAAACACTTTTTGTTTCTGAAGAAATTTGCTCCACTGTGCATATCTAGTGGCCTATTTTCTCTGTACAGTGAAAAATAATGTGCCATTAAAAAAAAAACAAAACCCCAAAAACCAATGACTGTATCTGAAGCTTCTTCTTCATACCAGGACTGAGAATTAATATATTCCCTCTCTCCCAGTTCCTCTGATTATGCACCTCTGTTTCACATGAATAGTCAATGTTATTGTTAGCAGGTTCAATTAAACAGCCTTCATTCTACTTCCTCACTGCCTTAGGCAGTATGTCTCCACAATATTTCTCAGTTCTGAATAATAACATTTCAATGACGACATCTCAGATAGAACAGAGGGAGCTACCAGGCAACAACATGAGTTAATTTCTTTTTCAGAAGCAATCATCAATCATTCCTTTTTCTCAGAAAAAAAGGAGTCACATTAACAAAGTGCACATATATCTGATATCTACAATTGATTTCCATGAATAATCTACATTAGAAAAAACATTTTTAATCCTTCACAAGACCAGATACAAAGATAATTTATTTTTAAGAAAACTAATACTTTATAGTTTTGATTTACAGTGTTTCCCTTATTATCTCATTTAACAGTTCAAATTGTCACCTGATATATTGTGCATGAAGACACTGAACGCAAAACTTGTATTCAAGGTTGTGCAGAAGAACATTCTGATTAAAAACGCTAATCAAAATCTACAGAGTTATTGCTGAAGGGGAAGGCCCACAGCTCTAACATCAGGCTGTACTTTGATAGAAATAAATAAAGAACTCGCTCAGAAGGTGGCCAGACACAGTGTTTCCAAAGGATATCCAGAGAGTTTAATCTTCTATTAGTGACAAGCCAGGTGCTCCTGAAGCCTGCCCACAAAGCAAACCACAACATGGAATCATGCACTATGGTTTCTTCTTCATGCTGACCTTGTGTAGGAAATATTTCATCAGCATTTCAACTGCCCATTAATTTTGAGGACAATGTTCCTACAGTATATGACCTTTTTAATTACTTAATACTTTAACTCTTCTTACTCTAATACTATCTCAAAAGTTATCTCCTTTCTTATGTTCTTCAACATCTTGCTGTTTGAATTCATTAAAAAGTTAGGATTTACCCTTGTGAATGCAAAGGCTTGAATTCAAAAGGACTACTGTGGAAACGATGCTTTGTTAGTATGTGTGAACTTGTCTTTTCAAACATCCTGCATCTCTGTCACAAAAATGAAATAAATCCTGTTGCTTGTCCCAGTCAACATGCAAACTGTTTGGGGTCAGAAAGTCCATAGCAGGCAGGGTTATGTCAGATGGCACAGAGACCATCATACAGATCATCTGCCCATGACTGGTGCACATCCACAGTATCAGCAAGGCCAAGCAAACCCAGTGTGAAGGCACTGCACAATCCCAGCTGCACAAATATTAAATGGGCACACTGCTAAACCCACTGAAAAGACATGTCCTTTCCCTCCCTCTTTGCAGCCATAGGCCCCTGCAGAATTCCTACAGTAGCTGAAAGGTCTTCCAGTCACACATATCCTGAAGGGTGTTGTTAGACTATCAGTGAAGAATCACACATTATCCAGTTGGTTCTACCCAAAACTTGCAGCCATTCCAACTATAACTACAAGATCTGTGTTTGGATTAGGACCTGTGGTCCTGTAGAATCTCACTTTAGCGTTTGACCTGCTGATTTTGAAACAGAAAACTAGGAGGGACAGGCTGGACAACAGCATGCTCAGTGTTGTGCAAAACATCTACCTGGAGCATATTAGTCATCTGCCTGAGAATGCAGGCAAACTATTTCAAAAGGAGTATTCACTGCAGGACTGGGTCCTTTATCTCATGTAAATCTTGCCTGACTTCACTGCCCCATCTAGTTAAGGGCTTTTCCATCAAAATATTCATGAGGATTGCAGCAGTATTCCATCAGCCACATACCACAAAGCAGGTTTTTAAAATAGATCTGGGTTCTCTCCCACGCTCTATATGGCACTAACACATTTTCTTGCTGTACATCAGTTCTTTAGACTTAAAAAAAAAACAACAGAAAACCAAAAAACAACCCACAACAAAATCAAATGCCAGAAGAAACAGATAAACTAAACAACCCAAAAATCCATGATGGCTACTCCCTCTAGATCAAATCATATAACATGGACCATTTAATTCCAACCACCCCTCTCTCCATTGCCACACCATCTGCTTGGAACACAGATCATCTGATGAGGTGCAACATTTGTTCTGCTAAACCACGGCCCCTTCCCAGCTGTTCAAGCATGTTCTCCACCTACCTTCACTGTATTCTCACGCAGATTTTCTGGATGAACCCTGGGCACCCACCACCCACGCACACCTAAACCGTTTCTAGATTCCTCTGTTTCAACCTGTCTGTACTATACATTACAGCTTGTAGGTGTTGAGTTAGACTTTGCTTCCATCTCTATATTAGGAATCTCAAGTGCTCTTCTCCTCTATCTATATGATAGATAGATGGGCATTCTTATGCAATGTCTGCTTTCCTATCATTGTGATACAATGGTTTTAGGAAAATTCTGTCTCTCCCCAGTTTACCACATTGACCTCTGTCACGTGCATCTGCTACCCAACATATCGAATCACAACATACCAAATCACAACACCCAAATCACAACACCCAAATCACAACTCTCAAATCATGAATTTAGGGAAGAGACAGGAGAATGAAAGGTGGCAAAGGCTCAAGTATGAACTGCCCATCCAGTTCATGCTCATAGCAAATCTCATAGACTAAAATTTCAATGCGCTTTCCTTGGATCTGAGGATCTCTTTCCCTGCAACTCTACCTGGCTGTGAGAACAAAAGCCTGCTCTGCACTCCTAAGGGTGGAAATAGATGGAATGATCCTCTAAGTGCCCATCCACTGCAACACAACAGCATGAAGGAGTGTATGGAGTTATAGTTTTGCGGAGTCACAATGCCTACTTGGATACTGTTGAAGGGCAGAAACAGGTCCCAAGAGACATTTTAACTGCTGAAATGTAGCTGGGAATTATTTGGGAAGATTGGTAGTTAGCATGGGCCAAGCTGATGCAAGTAACATCTCTAACAACCTACTTGCACAGATAAACTTGTTCTACTTACGGAGAATTTTCTCAGCCAATGTAAATTAATAATGTAGCTGTAGTCCTTAGGTATATGCAGAGACAGTGATGACTAAACTAGCACTTTGGTTCTGCTTCCCAGATGTGCTAGTTTCATTCTGGTAAGTCACAACCTCTGTGTCTTTGTGAAATGGTTATAGAAATTATGTTCTGCATCAAAGATTAACCCAGAGAGATCTATGGGGAACAATACTATTGTAACCATACAACAGTATTTATAGCTCCCTCTCATGGTACCTATTCTAAAATAAGCATTTGCAGGAAGAATTAGATCAATGTAACTATAGCAGTAAAAACTATGGCAGTAAATTTTCCATGTAGACAAACTCTAAAGAATTCATAGTGAGCTAGAAATGTGTAAGAGTTGCAATATTCTCATGACCTTGAATTCTTGAGAAATTGCATCTGTAATGATAAGTGTAACCATACTGTAGGGTTTTTTTTAGTTTGATTGTACTGTTCAGCTCATTAATCCATAATACATGATTTTCTCAAAGACGTTTTTAGGCAGCATGACCCTTAATTTTTAGATTGTGGGTTAAATAACAAATGGCAATCCCATTCTTTGTTCAACCAGATATTAGTTTGGTTGTTTGTTTGTTTTTTTTTTTTTCTGACTTATAATAAAATTTCTTAAGGTTGTTTGAAAGAGGTAAGGGAGATAGAGAAAGAAGAATTAGAATAGGAGGGGGAGAGTGGTGACAGTTTTAGAGTTACATTGTTGACTTGAAAAATGTGTGTGTGCATAATAACAATTAAGTTACCTCAGCACCAATATTTTACAGCATAAAAGGAAATAGAAGTTGATTGAGGAGAAAGAGGTGAATCTCAAGTTGTCATGAAAGCTCTTTTCTGGTGTCTCATATCTTGCAAATATTTATTTAGGTTCCATGTGCAACATTTGTACTTATCATAAAAATGCTTGCCAATAAGTTTAATACAACCAAGTGTTTATCAATAAGCAAACAAAAGGGGTCATGAATAGGAATGAAATTATATGGTAGAATCTATTTATAACTATAGTTACCAGACAGCTTTAACTGCAATATACTTGGTAATTAGGTGGATGTTTACTTCTATTACCTATAATCAGACAGCAGGCTATGGAGAGAAATCTAGATAATGATGGTCCTCATTCTGCCACTCCTACTGATACTGATTTCAAAGGGAAGCAGTAAAAGAGAGCCCCAATACATATCATCTCTAGGTACAAGAGAAATGGTATTTTGAAGAAAAAAAAATCAAGATTCTAAAGCAAATAAATGTTCCAAATGGTCCATTGTGAAAGATTTATGTTACTCTACATTGATTAACAGTAGAGCAAAGAATAAATTCTATATTTGCAGCAGAACATAATCATATACAGCACTCAGAGAAAAGAGAGGCCATTTAGGTACAGAACAGAACACACAAGTTCAAAGTGCCTACAACTGATCACAAGGAACTAAAACTCAAAGCTTCAGGTCATCAAGTACCAGGCTTTCTTGCACTAAGATCAAGATGCTTAAGCAGTGTACAACTATTTCACGACAATTGTATTCACAGGAAATCACAACAGGAAAAGAACTGAAATTTTGTCAGATGAAAGTGGTTTGTGAGGTATGAGATCAGAGATGACAGTGCTGATTGAATGAGCCCAGCTGCTGCCTTCTAGATTACTCATCTACAGAACTCTCTCAATATGTTGTCAGATTGTCAGGTTTCAACTCCTGTGAATTATTTTCCTTTGAAGTAGAGGCACACAGTCGGAGATAAGTATAAAATCTGTGCACTGTGCCATTTAAATTAAACCTTAGGAGCAAACAATTATTCTGTAGCAAAAGTGTTTTCCATCATTAGGAAATTCCATCCAGGAATTAGGGGGTTCTCCCCCAAAGAAGGTGGCAGGAGTAAGAGCTGAAATGCATCTACACTGATACATGTGTAGGGATAACAGACAGGAGGAGCTGGAAACCATTGTGCATGAAAAGTATGACATAGCTGCCATCACAGAAATATGGTGGGATAACCTGTGCATAGAGTCGAGAGTTTATGGGTAAGAATCAGGGGAAGGACAATGAGATGGATATCCTGGTGGGAGTCTGTTACAGATCACCCAACCATGATGAAGAAACATGAAATATTCTCTAAGCAGTTGGGAGAAGCCTCACCAGTGGGGGACTTCAACTTATGGGGTGAGATGTCAGCTGGAAATAAAGTAAAGCAGAGAGGAAACAGTTTAAGAGCTTCCTGGAATGCTTGGGAGATAACTTCCTGACACAGCTGGTAAGTGAGGCAGCTAGGGGAGATTCCCCCTGGGCTGTCTTTGAACACAGAAAAACTGGTGGGTTATGTGATGTCTGGAGGCCATCTTGGGCATTCTGATAATGAGATTATGGTTTTTGATTCTCACAGTAGTAAAGAGAGGGCCAGCAGACCTGTGTTTTCAGCCACCTGTGCCTTTGGAAGGGCAGACTTTGGCTGACTGGTTGGTAGAGTCCCTTGGGAGGCAGTCCTGAAGGGCAGAGGAGCCCAGTAAGGCTGGGCATTATTCATGAAAGTAATATAAAAAGCACAGAAGCAGGGCATCTGCACATGCTGAGAGATGAGCCAATGGTGAGGAAAAGCATCCTGGCTGAACCGAGAGCTTTGGCTGGAACTCTGAAAAAATAGGAGAGTTTTTAACCTTTGAAAGAATTGGATGGCAATTCAGGAGGACTTCATTAGGTTATTCAGGGAAAAATTAGAAAGTCAAATCCCCAAGCAGAAATTACTCTGGCTAATGTTGTAAAAGACAATAAAAATGTTTATATAAATACATGAGCAACAAAAGAAGGACTAAGGAAAATCTCCATCCATTTTTGGATGGTGGGAGAAACATTATCACAAATTATGAGGGAAAGGCTGAGGTGCTTAATGCCTACTTTGCCTCAGTCTTTAATAGCAAGACTACTTGTTCTCTGGGTAGTAGCCCCTTAAGCTGGACGAAAGGGAGCAGAATGAAGCCCCCATAATCCAAGGGCACATGGTCAGTGACCTGCTAACACCACTTGGTCTACAGGATCAGATGGGATTTACCAGGGGTGCTGACAGAGCTGGCAGAAGTGCTCACCAAGACATTTTTCATCATTTACCTGCTGTTCTTTCTAACTGAGGAGGTACCAGGTGACTGTAAGTTCACAAATGTGACACTCATCTACAAGAAGAGCTGGACAGAGGATGCAGGGAAGTACAGTCCTGTCAGTCTGACCTTTGGTGCTGGGGAAGGTCACAGAGATGATAATTTTGAGTGCCATCACACAGCACATACAGGACAATGAGGGGATCAGGCTCAGCCAACAAGAGTTTATGAAACGCAGGTCTTTGGTTGACCTGCCCAATCCCCATCTGTAGGAAGGTGAACTCCTTAGTGGATGAGGGAAAGGCTAAGGATGTTGTTGACCAGGACTATACTATATCCCATAGCATTTTCCTGGAAAAAGTTGCTGCTCGTGGCTTGGACAAGTGTACTGTTTGTAAGATGAAAAACTAGCTGGATTTCCAGGTTTAGAGAATGGTGGTAAACGGAGTTAAATCTGATTGGTGGCCTGTTGAAAGTGGTTTTTCCTAGGGCTCAGTGTTGGGGCCAATCAAGATTAATATCTTTATTCATGACCTGGATGAGCAGATGGAGTGTACCCTCTATCAGTTCACAGAACTGGGCAGGAGTGTTGATCTGCTGGAGGGTAGGGATACTCTGCTGAGGCATCTGGACAGGCTGGATCAATGGACCAAGGCTAGTTGTATGAGGTTCAAAAGGCCAAGTTCTGGGTCCTACGGCTGGGTCACAACAACCCCAGGCACCGCTACAGGCTGGGGGCAGAGTGGCTAAAAAGTGGTTCAGTGGAAAAGAACCTGGGGGTACTGGTTGACAGCTGGCTGAACATAAGCCAGGAGAGTGTCCAGGTGGCCAAAAGCCAAGGGCATCATGGCCTGTATCAGCAATGGTGTGGCCAGCAGGACCAGGGCAGGGATTGTCCCTCTGTACTCAACAGTGGTGAGGGCACACCTCAAATCCTCTGTTCAGTTTTGGGTCTCTCACTACAAAAGAGACTTTGAGGTGTTGGAGTGTGTCCAGAGAAGGACAACAAAGATGAGGAAGGGTCTGGAGCAGAAGACTCAGGAGGAGTGGCTAAGAGTTCTGAGATTGTTTAGCCTGGAGAAAAAGAGAATCAAGGTGGGGACCTTATCACTCTCTACATCTATGTGAAACAAGATTGTAGTGAAGTATCTCTTCTCACTAACAAGCAAGAGGGAATGGCCTCAAGTTGCACAAGGGAAAGTTTCGTTTGGATATTACAAAAAATTTCTTCACTGAAAAGGTTGTCAAGCATTGGAACAAGCTGTCCAGGAAAGTGGTGGAGTCACCACCCCTAGGAATATTTAAAAGATGTAGATGTGGCACTTGGAATTTGGTTTAGTGCTGGACTTGGTTGTGCTGGGTTAAGAGTTGGACTTGATGATCATGAAGGTCTTTTCCAACCTAAACAACTCTACAGTTCTGTGATTTTGTACAGCAAATCAAGACCCAGATAGACAACCCCAAGCACCTGTAGTCACATAGGAAAATTGAGATCTAGAAGTTCTTGTGTGATTGCAGTTATCCTTTAATTTGGATACTTACACAAACTGAAACTGGAAAGCAAAATTCTTTTCTTTTTCAAAGCAACCCCACATAAGCCCCAAACTCATAACTGAGCACTGCCACCACACCACCATCCACTCTTTTTAGCCTTGTTCTACAGTGCAATAACTCAGATTATCCAAGAGACCTCAGAGAAATAAATATTGTTGAAATAAAACCAATACCTTTTTTCTGAGCAGTAGGAATCCCTTTTCAGATTATACAGGCAAAACGAGTGAGGTTTCACAACCCTTTTCAGCAGCATTTCCTGCTGGCTGTTGCAGGTGGGAGAAGCAGCTTCCACAAAGCACTGCTGCTGGGTCTCTGCAGGTGAAGGCAGCAGGGCTAACAGAGCTGGCTGCTGAACCTAGTGGGTGAAGGGCATTTGAAGAGATCAGGCAGAAGGAAAGGCAGCCCTGGGTAATGGAGATTTTAAAGGAATTGTTTAAGTTAAAGGCTAAACAAAGGGTGGTATAAATAGTGAAACATGTTTGGTGTGAGAATTTGCAAGAGCATTTTGTGCTGGAATTGAAATTCAGGTGCTCAAAATAGAAATGCTTTATATTGGATAGTGAAAGAGACTTCAAAATTTTCCACTCAGTCTTTGTTCACTCACTCAGGCAAGGATTCCATACACAATCAGATTAATAAATAGAGATTTATTTCTGAAGACACCTTATTTGTAAATTTCACACGTTAATTCTCTCGAGTTTCACTGATCACAGATTGGACACAGCAATTTTCCATTTTGCAAGACTTCATACCACTAAAAGAATGTTCTTTCCTCTGTTATTGGGTCTTCAGATGAATCTCTTGATACTATTTTGGACATAATTTTTATAATTTAAATGTGCTGGTTTAATTTGCACTATTAATGGTAGATCAGTAAACTCACAAGCTAAAGCAGTACTCCAGATATCTAGCATTCTGCAGACATTAACACCAGATAGATACCCTGTATTTTATTAGCCTCAGTTTTTAGCTGCTAAATTGAAATTATTTTGGTATGAAATACCAGAATATGTCAGTGATAACATATTGTGAGGAGTGTCGTTCTACAGATGGCTACTAAGTGGTATGTCCTATCCAGATACCCTGAAAGTCACAAAGGTTCATTTCTCAGGAAGAAATAAAATAATTTTTCAAAACTTAGATAACAATTATGTTGTAGGACTAATCCAAATATTTACAGTGGAGCTCACGATGAAAAAAAAAATGAGCTCAGCTGAAATAGGTCTTACTCAATACCTTGAAACAACTATGGCAATGCTTTGTTTCAGTGCTGTTAAATCTAGCTCCTCTCTGTAATCATTATTAGAATGCAAAAACCTTCATATGAATGCCTACAATGTCTAAGATTTTATCTCAGATCACTAATAAGTCCTTCAAAATAAAACAGCATTATAGATTTCCCTTAATTTCCAAAATGTATTAATAAATACATATCTTTTAAAATCTGTGTATATATATATATACACTTAAACAGTGATGCTCCTTTATGATTTAATTTCAGTATTATTTGTGCAAATAAAAAAAAAAACCAAAAACATGTCCACTGAGAAGTGGCAAGAAATAAATTTATCTCCTAAAATGAAGTTTGAAAGGCAAATCATCCCAGTGTGTTTGTCTGTAACTTACCATGTTCAAGAATTGGATAAGCACACATCTAAATTTCACATAAATACAAAAAATTTGATGTCTTAGACAGGAGACTGACACAATAAGCAGAAAGCATTATTTTTGAAATAGATAATGGAGGAATTTTTACCTGATAACAGCTTCAAGAAAATAAATAAGCAAATGCTCGGATTTAGAGAGTTTTGAATTCAGAAAAGATAATTGAAAAGTACATCTTGATGCACAGTAGGTAGTGTCTTCTGTCTCTTTTAAAATAAACTTGTTTTTGCACTTCTACAGATATACTTCTTTGGTCATAAAAATACACAATTTACCTGCTTTTGTTACATAAGTACACATAGCAGCTTGAAGTCTCTCCTGAAATACAAGCTGAGATGTCTTATTACTAAAAGAAAAGAAGAAAAATCATAATTTCATTCTTGGGAATGGGACTTGCAAAGGACATTCAGAAGTCCAACTGAGTTACAGCAACACTACAGAACAACCCTGTAGTACCTTTCACAAAGAATCTCTGAGTGCTCTTCAACTTAGGTTGAACCTTTAGGTAAAGTTTTTCTCAGCAGTTATGTTTTAAAATAGCTTTCTAAAAGATGCCAAGACAAAGACTTGTGAATACAAACATTTAATTTCTTCTGCAGAACAGCAATATTCACTAAAATATCTAACTCCAAGATGTCCATGGTACACTCCAAGCAATGAAAGAAATGTTTCCTTTAACAACAGTTAAATATTAAGCTGAAGTCATAGTAGATAAAATATCTGTAGGAAAACAGCATAATTGCATAAAGAATCAACATAAGATGAAGAAAAAAAGAAAAGAAGATCTCTAAGAAACATAGAGTACTGAATGTCAGCCCTGATCACCAAGAACAGCATCATGGTAGAAAAGACAACATTGAAATGCAGTAAGGAAAACCTGGACTGATATGACTGCTGAAGAACCCTCAGTTTTCTTGCTCTATATTTATTTACATAATCTGCCTGAATGTGAAGTAGAATAACAAATAAACTATTTTTATTTGAAAAGCTCCTACACCTCGAACCTCCTGTGAGCAGTGGTCAGAATCATTGAGGAGACATCACCAACCAGTTCCTTTCCTCATCCCACTAGTGCTCAGGTTTTCTTGCTCTTAGCTCTCTGTACTTTCCAGCTCCCTTCCTCACAATTCTACTTTGGCACTGAGGTGAAAGATTACCCTGCTCTGTTTCAATTAATATCATCACAGCACCACCTCCTTGAGACTGGTTTCATCCAGAAATAAGAAAAACATATAAAGACTGGGCTTTTCCCCACATTTGTCAGTCCAAGAGTTTCTACATAAAACTCTGCTCCAGTAGTGCCTTGATAACAGAGGGTTGGAAGGTGAATAACATAATGCCTTTTTTCATTTTAAAGAAGACCAGAAGAAATTTAGCTGCCAGTCCTGGCATTACTACATGATAGAAAATACACAGGAAAGTAAAGCCAGCAGCCACATTAAAGTAATAGCATGGGAAGCAGCTGATATAGTTTCGTCGAGAATAAAATGTGCCTCAGTTCCCACTGGCATCTTCTAGCAAAATTATCAGACTGACATTGCCTACCCAGTTATAAAAGGAAATAAATTAGTATATCCATCTTGTAAAAGAGTGAAATGTGTCCAAAATAATGAATAACTATAATAGAACACTTTTTATATTGAAAAATTAAACAGGGGTTTTTTTAGAGAATAAATCCTGGAGATTTCTAAAGTTTTCATATATCTATTTTCCCTGTTTTGTTTGTATTTGGATGCAACCCAGGATTAAACAAGGAAAAGAAAGGTCTGAGGAAAAATACACTTCTCAACATTCAAGTTGAATGCTAGAAAGAAACTGCTTAAATTTCATTATGATACAAGTGGACTTCAGTTTCTCAAAAGTGTACTTTTATGCATAGGCCAGCACATTAAGATGGGACATTTCTAATGGAAAAAAAGCAACCCACTGCATATTTGGGAACTTTAAATGTTATGTATTTGAGGCCATCTCTGACAACAGAAGGAAACAAAAGGCACAGTTCCCATTTTCCTTCCATTTCAAAGGTCAGAAGAGTAAGAGACCTTTGGCTAACTTGAAAAATATGAAACAAAAATCCACAAGACATGCACAACATATTTGGAGACCTCTACAAATTGCTGGCAACCGCCATTGGCCAACTCTACTTTCATAAAAGAATGAGTGGCGTTTTTCTGCAATAGATATCAAATGCTGCAGAATTAAAAAGAGCTAGGGTGTACCATGCCCTTGGAAAGTGCTATATAAAAATCTCTAAAGACCATTTTGTGAAATTAGCAATATGTTAAAAGAGAATCATTCTTAAAATAAACAGGGGAGATTTGCTTTATTCCAAAAAGCAACAGAATTACCATAAGCATTAGAAACAGTAAAAAATCTAGAAAACTCAAAAATTCGGTTAGAAAAAATTCAGATGAAAAAATTTTAGGCTCTTGCAGAGTGTTTTCTTACACAAATGTTGAATTTAGAATCTAGTTTTAAATTTAAGCTGGAGACATCACTTTAAGTAAGAGCAGATAAGGAAACAAAGGTTTGATTTAAAAACTTCAGATGACCCACTCAGAAATGTTTGTCAAATGCTGAAGAAAAACAAGACCTTTTGCCCTAATGGTGAAGGAACAAAAAATAATCTAAATCCAGCTTTTCATCTTGTAGGGAGAACACAAAGTACCCAAACTCAGGGTTGTTAAGCATTGAAAATAAGTGTCTCATATTAGAACCTTTGTAGAAATACAAGTGTTGAATTTTTGGAATTGAATCTGGAAAGCAAAATTTCTGGGGAGAAAATGTCTATCAAAGGCTTCATTGTGCTGTTTAAAGGAAAGTTTTAGAACAAATTTACAGCCATTACCAAGAGAGGCACCCACAGATGTTCGTATCAAAACAGTCTTTGTCAACTTTAATTTTTGCACCACTCAGAAATAGCTAAGTATTCATTACAATACAACGGTCCAAGGATGACTGAAGAGTATCACTACTTATTTAATCAAAAAGGGTAAGATTTGTCAGTTGCAAGATACTTTTCCGTCTTGGCCTTCTAGGTGCTTTGGTATAACAGCTACCAACTAATCACCACACAGCTGCTCACTCACTCCTTCACTCCTCCCCTCCACTCTCTCCACTCCCAGTGGGATAGGAAGGAAAATCAGGAAAGGGTAAAACCTGTGGGTTGAGATAAAAACAGTTTAATAGTTGAAATAGAGAAAAATACAGTAGTAATATTAATAACAACCACAGCAATAATAACAATAACGATGAAGATGAAAAGGGAGATAACAAAAAGAGAGTAGTAGAACCCAAGAGAAGTGATGCACAATACCATTGCTCACCCCCTGCTGACGGATGCCCAGCCTGTCCCTGAGGAGAGAATGGGCCCTCCTGCCCCCACTTTGTATATTGGACATGATGTTCTATGGTTTGGAACACCCCTTTGGCCAGTTTGGGTCATCTGTCCTGGCCATGCCCTCTCCCAGCTTTTTTTGCACTTGCTCACTGTCAGAGCAAGGGAAACTGAAAAGTCCTTGACTTAGGGCAAGCGCTGCTCAACAACTAAAACATCGGTGTGTTATCAACATTGTTATCATCCTAAACCCAAAATGCAGAATTTTACCAGCTGCTAGGAAGAAAATTAACTTTCCCAGCTAAACCCAGGACAACAGTACTTCAGTTTTTCAAGCAGTGAAAAGTCAAAGATACGGTGTCTTCAAAGGTGCCTTCATAAAAGTTTCAGTGCTAGAGAGTTTGGTTTAAAACAGATACAGTTTGAAAATAATTGTTTGTTCATTTTCTGATAAAACCAGACAATCACTTTTAATTAGAGTTATTTTTAAGAGATCAACAAAACTGTAAACATTTCTGGAGTGGGGTACATGGTATTTCCTAATGAACTGCTGAACAACTACCTTACCAGAGTGCCAAAGAAATTGCTGCCAGTTACATCTCTTTTCATTATTTACCAGGATTATAGATTTTATAATATACAAGCCATAGGAAATACAATCCCAACTCTGAACAGCTTACAGCCTTGATGCAAGCCACACTGCCACAAGCAAGTAATAAATTAATATAAATATATAGATGTACATATTTAGCATAAAGGTCCATGTGTTCCTAGTGCGGGTCATTTTGGGGTTTTTTCCTTCTTGCTGTATATCTACCCTGAGGTTTCCAATATATAGTATGTACATACTCTGAAAGATAGTTTCTGTCTTCAACAATTTAACAAACAAAATGTATTTTCTGCAGTTTCTCAACATTCTTCAGTGTGAGGCTATGACTGACTGTTTTGTACGGGACTAAACAATTGTGTATGTTAACCTCCTTTTCATTTCATGTGACAAAGTTTACAGCATGCTGCAGAAATAAGACGATGCACAAGTATAAATATACATACAAATTCAGTAGCTAGAAGATACAAGGCATGCCTCATCAGCAAGTTTCTGCTGAGACAGGAGGGCATCTTTATCTGTCCTCTTCCTATTTGCTCTCACTGCCTTCTACTTAGGCATCTGAGTTAGAGCTTATCACATAGAAAGAAAAAAAAAAAAGGATTACTTTGAAAGAGCTCAATTTTATCCAAGTTTATTCTTGCTAAGCTTGACCACTGTCACACTCAGGTTTGCTGACTTCAAAAAATAAGAAAGTGTTTTTTCCATCTAATATCACGTTCCCATTCTGTCTCATTCTATTCCTAAACACATTAACAAAAAAAAAAAAAACAACTAAGCATGCAACTGGAAAATTAGGAAAAAAGGTAAATATAATAGTGGAGAATCTGCAAGAAAGGACACTTTTGTTTTGGTGTAAGAGTTTCAAATTCTTTTGCCTACTCAATGACTTTAAAGACAGCAAGAACCATAGACATCTCATCATCATAAGACATCATTATAAATCATTCCACAAACATGTCCTGTTGTCTTGAAAGAAAAGAAAAAAACAAAAAGAAAAAAAAAAAAAGGAAAAAAAATAGTTTCTGGTGTTGTATAAAATACTTTCTGGTATTGGATGTGAGTTACACTGCAACAGTGGAAAGCTGCAACTACACACATTACTTTTCATATTTGGGTACTATATGAGCACTATAAATGTAAAAAACATCCTTTAGTCTGAGCAATCTGAAGCTTCATGCTGTTGGAAGAAACAGGAAAAAACTGTGGAGAGTTAAAATTCCTTAAAACATATATCTAGGCAATGCTATGGTACCAGTTCCACTTGCAGACAGAGTAGAGAGCTGAATAGGGAGCAGGATGACAATACTTGCTGCAGTTCCTATGGTCTTAAACATGAGAAAATAGGTAGACAAAAAAAATTTGTCTCAGCAGCTACCACTGGCAGTCAGAAGAACTTTTCGTTCTCATGATTTTCTTTAATATTAACCCCTTTTACATGGATCATGAAAAGTGTGAAAGAATTGAAAAAGAATGGAGGAAGGAAGAAAATGTCAGGGTTTGACAAAATTTCTTTGGAAAAACCGGTACCAGTGTTAGATTTTGTGAATCATAGTTCAATGTTAGTTACACTGAAAATCTTAAAAGGAAGAAATGTGAACAGAAACAAAAATTCCCCCAAAACAAAAACAGTTTTCCTCTTGAATGTCCTCATAGTAAAATAGTGAGAAATCTTTTAAATAATGTTTAAAAAGCCCTTGAATCCACAGGAAGTTTAAGAATTAATTAGAAGAAGGATGGAAATTTTTTTCTTGGGACATCCAGACACTCATTTCCTTGTATCCACATGAAGATAATATTTACAGTATTTAACATGGAATAATTCCTTCTCTTAATTGTCAAAGTGGAAAAATACGAAAGGCCTTTTCTCACATCAGTATTTCTGGTTAGATTTTTCCATCAGTAAGATCAGGGGACAAGTCATAAAATTTTCTTGTAAAAATAGGTATATTCTTTGCTGATAGCGGTTTAGATAATTATATGCATATATGTCAATACCATATCACTGAGACCCAGTACTTTGAATAGTCTCTTATCAAACAAGTATTTTCTTTATGACTTAGTTCAGATTAAATTTGCATTACGATTTCTTTGGATTAAAAATGTGTAGATTGTAGAGTGAATGTTTGGAAACTGAACAGTCACAAACAAATATCTACAACTTCAGGATATAGTTTATGAAATAGACTGAACTGAAAGCAACTTAAATTCAAATTAAAGCACATAGTTTGTAACAGAATTTAAATGTTAAACAAACATTTCTAGCAGGTGTAGGGACCAGAGTTTCAATCTAATGTCAAAGAAATGTGGTTTAAAACTCATATTTTATGTCATGGACTTTTCATAACCAATAAAAAACATCTTTATTTATGTCAACTAGCATAAGTTTTAGTACTTGAAAAGCCTCAGAAAAATACCACTGCAGCAGAGCAAGAACTGATCTTGGATCTTGTGGCCTTCAGCATAGTGTGTCACAATTTATAAAAAAATTGCTTCTACCCTTGTGACCTCAATTATAAAGAATAAAAATCTTACTATTGTGAATTAAACTAACTTCATTGTCTGAATCTGTAACTTCAGTTTTGTTGTCCTGGTAACTACAAAAATAGCCATTTGTCATTTAATCGTTCCATTCATAGTGATTATTGTTTATGTGAGTGTATGGAAAATGGCACATTTCCTACTGTGAGTCCTTCTCACAATGGTAGGTGTTACCTGAATTTTACTGTTAGTCCCAAATTTTGATTTCCATTAATATTTTGCACATGCTTAAATGATTTTACCAGAAAAACTTCATAAATGTAGTTCAACTAAAAGCATTCAAAACATATGGTATTCAACAGAATATATATTTCAAAGCTGTCACTAAATGGCTAATCCTGTAGCTTCCATATTTCACTAGATGCATCATTTATGCAATTTTATTTTATTTCTGAATTATGATAGCTCTGTTAGAGATGAATGAAGTTGATCCAGGATGAATCCAGATAAGAGTTGGCAGGAAATAAATTTATGTCATGAGGAATTAGATTATTTTTGTTCTGTATTTGACTTGTCATTGATTACTGAATTTTCCCTATTGAGTCCTATCTTCACCTCTCACATACAGAACGGATTGACATGACAGCTTCTTGCCAGGATATTACTTGAAGTCTAGTGCTGTCTTGTTGTTAGGAAAAATAATGTCAGCTTTTCTAACATTCTTCAACGAAGAAACTTACAATTTTTTTTTTTTTATAATCATGAATCCAGAGAAGATGCAATAAAATGGAGATTTATGATGTATATATTGTCAGCAAAATCAATACAAATAAGATACACAAAAGATATGCATTTAAATGAATATGTGAAAATTACAAAACTCTTTATATCAAGCTGCTGATTAATGCATGGCCACTCTGGTTGTTCCTTTGCATGTCTTTGGTGGGTTTCAATAGGAGATTGCAGACAAACCTGTGATGAGATGCACAGTAGCAAGTACTTAAGGAAATGGCACTGACAGTGACACCATAATATCTGTTTTGGCATCCTCTGGAGCAAACAGAAGTGAGTTTGACAGTGCCATATGCTTAGGAATGCAGGAACTCTCAGGGGATAACAGGTGACCCTCACTCTTACCCCGACAAAGCTAATTTTTCACTACTATTCAATAAAAGAACTGCCAAAATGCTTTTCTGAAATATTTGAGAGTTAGATTTGTGCAGGCAAACATTGGAGTGGGGAATTTAGCTAAGATAGACATGAGATTTTAGAACGATCCTTGAAGGTCTTTTAATTCACCGTAATTATGTTTCAGAAAGACTGTGAAGTTGCTACAGAACATTTGGTTGGAGTTCCTTAAAGAGGTACTTTGATTTGCTAAACATTAAGTATAGTAAAAATCCTGGAGCCCAGTCTAAGGAATGAGTAACTTTGAATCTAATGCCTTAGTTACTAGGAGAAAGGGATGATTTTGGAAATGGCCAGATGCACAACAGACCAGGAATTATTTTAAACAATGAAAATATACTGGCATCCTGTAAAAAAAAGTCCTAATAACACCCGAAAAAATACTTAGGAATAATTTTCACCAACATTTCATCAACATTTGAGTGACTCTAGTCAGAGCTGTAAACGAAACACATTTATATCTTCATGGGACAACGCAAATCATTAAATCAATACTCTCATTTTACTTTTTATAAGAGAAACAGACAAACCTCCTGAAAAAATAGCAACCTTTTCATATTTCTAAATATGAAAGGCAGAAAGCACAACGAATAACCAGCTCTATTCATATTATTGCCACATTACTTGGTTTACAGTATATTCTATAAAATACAACAAAGTTTTAGGAAAAAAAATCACTTTTGACTTGATAAGGCAAAGAATCTAGTTCCAACTCAGAATTTTCAAAATGTGTTAACATTTCAGATCTCAATAGGAATTGTATTCTTGAACAGGACCAAAACTGTGAATTTCTACTTTTCAAAATTCAGACAGGTCAAGTTTCTCAAATTTAAAAAAAAAAAGTTTTCTAAAGTTTTGATGGATTTTTTCATTCAGTCAGTTTTTGTTTTTTTTTTTTTTCTTTCCAGTTAAAAAGCAGGTTTTATGATTATAATTACTAGAAAATGGCAACCCATGTTTATAAAAAAATATGACAGCAGACATGCATTGAAAGTTCTTTTCATTTTGTAGAAAAAACCACAAAACGATCTTTTTAGGTAAGAGTAAATGCAACTGAGAAAGCCAGTATACCAGGAACTTGAAAAAGGACTGAGATTTTACTTCGTGTGAACTGGAGAAATAGGTTGAGCTCAGCACAGGACTAGAATACCATTTAAAAGCTCTTCATCACACTAGTCATCATGAATATATACCAGCCCACAGTCTGGCCACTTACTCTAATTTTCTTTCTACTGAAAACTTTACTATTCCTTCTATGTTAATTTCTGAATTTAAGACTTCAGAAGAAGGGAGTTCTGTTTCTTTAAAAGAGACATGAGAAATATGCAAGTCTGTATGCTTGGTGATGAAGTGGCACACGGAAGTGCTACGTTTAATCCAGAACCAACAAAGACTACAAACTTCATGGAGTAAAAGAAGAGTGAACAACAGGAAACTCATGTAGAGTTTCTACCATTTCTGTACACAAGTCTGGGATACTGCGGTCTCCTTGGAAAAAATACTCTGTAAAAAAAAACCAGTCAGCTTCTAGGGATTTTGTTGTGCAGTGGCATTGGAATGGCCAAAATATCCAAACAGGAAGCATCATGAAATGTATTGGCAATGGCTCAAAGAGAGAACACATCAGCAAAAACACTTAAGCAATAGCACTGGCAGCTGCCTGCTGAGAGAGAATTCTGCTAACAGAACAGTTGGCTTGGAAAGGTGGAAGAAGAAAATAACTTCAGTGACTGGAAGCTAACCATCTATCTCTTTCTCAGAATCAATCTCACTGAGAGTTACAGCAAGTTGTCATACTGGGAGACACCACAGAAAATGAAATAACTTGAGCAGCAACAGCACGACTGCAAATTGCTCTTCAACAGGCATACTAAAAATGTGCTGTGAAATATGGACAAATTTTCTGTCTGGGAACTGTGGTCCATATAAGCCAAAGCCAAAAGACTTGCATATTTTCAGAAGTTATTGAAGAATTTAACTCTGACCTCTAGGGCTTTATGTTTTCATCAGGAATCACAGAATAAGGGAATCATTTAAGTTGGAAAAGACCTTTAAGATTATCGAGTCCACTGGTAAATTGCAGTTATCATTAAGAATTTGTTTTCACTAGAAATTGTTACATCATTTCCTATTTATGCATTGAAGTAAAATATTGAAGTAAGTTAATAATAAAACTAGCAGTACCTTATTAATCAAATAAATTATCTGGGGTAGACAGGAAATTTACTTGTATTGGGACATAAATGAGAAAGAAGTTGTGGAACAGTAGCTGAAATAAGCTAATGAGTATTGTGTCTGGTGACAGTCAAATACCAGAAAATAAGTATGTGTATTTGTCTTTAGAATATTTTTTGTATTTGTCATACATCGGTGATAGAATGTAAGAACATATTTTGCACTGTAACATCTTATTGAGTTACCAAGAATAAGGGAGTTTTACCTTCAGTGAGACAAGATGTCTACCAGCTGTTCATACACAGGGATTATCCTTACTCTAGAAAAGATACATAAATATCTCCTAAAAAGTAAAGCAATATTTTTTGCCTTTAGCAATGTCTGTTGTAAATACCAGTAGGAGCAAAGACTACTTAGGATGTTATAAACAAATATTTAATTGCATTTTACTTCATGCTGTCTCAAGGCAAAATGAGGCAACTAACTGTTAACAACAAAGTCCATGACATAGCTAATCAACCAAATGAAACACTAAAATGCACTGTGCCTTTTGGATCCCTAACACATTACCTACTAAATTGAGAGAGACACAATGAGCCCTTTTTTGAGCTGTAGAGTCCAGAGAGTTTACCAGAAGAAGATGAGTTTCCTCACATTTTCATATGTGTTCTGGGCTGCATGTTTGAATTCTGAAGGTCACAGAAAGTGTGCTGTGGGGGAAAAAGAGGAGGGGTGGAGAGAGAGAGAGATAAACGAATGATCATATCTGAAAAAAGAAAAAAGTTGTGCTTAATGAACATATTTATTTTCTATGGCAACTGTTCTGGGAAAGAGCTTCTCCCAGACCTATCCAATACTCACAAAAAACACTACACCATAGATATGGCCCTGGTAGTCACATTGGAGTAAGATAAGGCATCTTCCCTCTTTAGTTTTAAGGGGACACTTGATAAATCCCATCCCAGTCTTTTCTGGCCTGGGAAGTGGAATATTTTTATTTGGAACTTCCCTGGGTACTATCACCCTTTCTTACATATTACGAGTTTAGATTATCAATCTTACTATTTTAAGCAAAGAAGAATTGTGACAGAAGACATCACTATCACTACATATATCATAAGCATTTTCTCCTGGTTTGCCTTCTTTTAGATGGATTGAAATGCCCCACATGGGCTTGGAAAACGATCGGAGATGTTTCCTATTTTTGGCCTGGATAAAGAGGAGTGGAAAAAAACATAGTCCAAAGAGAGGGGTGAATTGTTAAATAAGACAATATGCTTATAGTTGAATTTGAAGAACAAGTCTAGTTTAATTAATTTTATTGTCTTATTAAAACAATAAATTTCTCTCTAAAGTGAATACTACACTGACATGATTCATTTTCTGTTAACTTAGATGGTTTTAACATTCCATAGAGAGCGCCAGTTTATGCCACTCATTCCCTGAGGATTAGATTTCATTATGTTTATCAGTAGGAGTCAGTGAGTTACTATGCATGAAGATTAAATTATTCTAATGAGAGCACTCATGAAACAAAGAAAAACCATCATGATAAAACATGGCAGAGTATCACTTCATGGTGATACTTTAATCCTGTACTTGAAGATTTTCCTCTGTTTGCATTCTGTCCCCTTCCAAACTTAGATTTCCGCTCTCATCTTTCAATAGCCCACTACCTTCTTTGCTTTAAAGAGGTTCAGGCTGCTCTAAACTTTCTTAAACCAGACTAAAATTTAGGTCAAGAAGGAAAGTCTATGGCCATTGGAATCCAGGACAGATGACACAGAAGGACTATGAGATGCTGTTCGCCACTCTAGGAAGAAAATTCCTGAGGCCATAGCTTGAGTGGAGTTCAACCTGGCTAGTACTGTGAAGGCCAGAAAAAACGGCTTTTTGGCATATTTTAGCAGCAAAATGAAGATTAGAGGTAACACTGATCTAGTACTTGATGAGGTTAGTCCATCTAAAAATAGGGGCAAAGACAAAGCAGAGATTTTTAATGACTTATTGAAGGAGACGATTGTCCCACTCTGCTGCTCTGAGGCCTCACCTCAAGTCCTGTGTGCAATTTTGGGCACGACAATAAGGGAAGGATTTAGAAGTGAAGTGAAGCTTTTAGAAAGCATCCAAAGGAGGACTACAAAGATGGTGAAAGGTCTCAAGGACGAAACTTATGAGGAGAAGCTGGAATCACTAGGTTTGTTCAGCTTGGAGAAGGCTGAGGGCAACCTCATCTCTGTCTACAACTTCCTCAAGGGAAGCAGCAGAGGGGAAGGTGCTGATCTCCAATCTCTGATGACTAGTGATAGGCCACAAAGAAATTAAATGAAGCTGTATTATGAGAAGTTGAGGCTGGATATTAGAAAACAGTTCTTCATTGAGAGGGTGATTAGGCACTGGAACAGGGCCTCCAGAGAAGGGGTCATTGTGCCCAGCCAGAGTTCCAGAATATCTAGATAATTTTATTCCTATGGCTTAGTGGTTTTTTTTAGTTTTAGGTCATTTTACAAGGACCAGGAAGGTGGACTTCATGATTCTTTGGGATGTCTTCCAAATTGATAAATTCTCTGAGTCTACAATTTACCTAAAACAAATATCATAGACAAATACTAAAAAATATGGAAAAAAAAATTAGGCTGAAAGACCAATACAGCTCTCATGTAAACACACAACTAAATACTCTGGTGTAACAGCCATTTCTACAGCAAAGAAACTTTCACAGGTATGGTAGCAAAACAGCCATCTGCTCTGGGTAGCAGGTTCAAACTTAAAAGAATTTCCTCTGTGCATGTGTGAAATGTTTGACTTATAAAATGATTTCTTTAGTCCCTGTGCACATGAAAGGCTCTCAATCATACCAGCCTAGATATTCACATAGGTACCAGATTTTGTATAAGGCAATGGACAAACTTGATCTTACTTGTCCATTTTTCCAAGTGTATGATTTTATGGTTTTCTACATTCAGCTATGACCAACTGAGGCACCATAAGCATTAAACCAGTTTTACTGGTGCTTTCCTTCTTTTTTCCGTTTTACAGGTACCGAAAATAGAGCTACTATATGTTTTATTTCTTTTTGGTTCACTTGTTATTTATGCAGGGCTTTCTTCTCAATGGGGAGTAACTCAGTTTATAGTAGCTAAAACTGTGACTCCGGGCAGTATATTCCAGGTTTGTTTTTTTGCAGGTGTTGTTTCACCTTCTTTCTACTCAGTCATTCTGTCTAATTCCATGTTCAGCGCTGCCTCTTTCCAGAGTCGTAATTGCATCCATGCCCTGAAATAGTGTTTAAGCTTACAATATTCTCCTCCTAAACAGATTCAACTCTCTCTTGTTAACATCATCCTTTTTTATTAATAGGTATTAGTATACTGACTTCTGTTGTGCTTTATTATCTGTATTAGTTGACAAAAGGTTTGAAGGGCAATCCGTTTTTCACCTATGATGTTTCTCATAGGTACAACGCTATTTTTCTGTAGCAGCTCTGGGACTTTCATCTCAAAGATAAGTGTTACTTCAGCTATAGAAGCTTTCAAGCATGCTAGAATGAGTGGAACATTATACCCAGCTCAGATTGCTAATACTGCAGCATGACGAAGATTGGTTTTTTTTATAGGAAGTAGAGGTGGACTAATAATTCAGAGTTGTCATAGTGAAGAAATCTTCCTCACATTTCTTTATCTTCCTCCCCATCTTGAACCATATTCTGCACATTTCTGGCCCCTTCTGTAAACATTTTTAACATTGTCTTGACAGGAAATAGTCAGAAAATTTTCCCCTACATAATAGTTTTTAAAGCAGCCTGGAAAGGGTCTAAGACATGAAGGAGCTGGCAAAAGGTAGCTGTTGGTGAAGAAAGGCTGACTGAATCTTCTCGTTTAGCAACAGTGGATTGTTATATTACCTGCCTACATTTTCTGAAAGTGTGTTCTATGTCAAGTAAATTTTTATCAAGGAAATGTACTTAAGTTAGTCTTTTCATAGCAAGATGGCAGGTAGAAACTGTTCTATAAATGACACATTGCCTCACTGGATGTGTGACAGGGCTGATGCACCCAAATGGCCTTGAGAACCAAAAAGACTTTCACAGGACCAGGAATATCAAAAAGTCTTCTTTTCCTTCTAGAGTTGTGAAAGGAAAAAAGTGTAACCTCTGCAGCAACAGAAGTCACTGTCATATCAAGGGACATTACTGTATGGGAACAAAATCTGAACTACAAAGATAGATATGCAGTCAGATCTTAATGGATCCCAGGCAATGCACTGTTTGTCCTTTCTTATACACAGCTGGGTACATTGTTTCCCCGTGCTTCTCTTCTGTTATGTATTTATTTTTATAAATAAATTTTCTATAACAGTGAGAATAATTCCTCAAAGAACAAAATCTTAGCAAGTTTTTTAGTCTGAACATGCAACATATTTTCATGCATGTGTCTGTATATGAACACACATGAAGTCTCAGTTTCATGACACAGTCTCAACAAACGTTCCATTGTGCTTTATTACAAAGAAAATAGAACAGATTTTTTTTTTCACTACATTTAACCAACTCCCTGTTCTGTTCTCTGAGTATCTCATTCTACAAAGGTCATGCGCATCATGTGTTTTACACTAATGGGTTTGATTTCAATAATTTTTCTACTGTGAATTTGTAAGCTGAAAAAGCACTTAATCAAGAGGTCTGTTACCACTCTAATCTGACAATAAGGGCAAAAAGGCAAGTGTTACATCTTGACAGTTGTCGATGACATCAATAGATTTGAAAGTGGAATGGCAAGGTAACCTCTGTGCTCCTAAAGTTATTTGATTAACTTCCGAGATGAAGTTTTGTTAAAGAGCTCTGATCTCCTTGTAACGTTTTCAGGTTTTAGAGTTTTCTTTCTGTAGTGTGGAGACAGTTTTGGTTTCCCCACATGAAGGGCTGTGTAACATAAAAGTCAGATATTTAATGTGGATTAAAGGATAAGTTGCAAGCTATCAGTCAGGTGAATTAGTACCTGTGTTTGTTACTTTTCATTTAGCTGACTGTTTTTCCAGTTTGATCTTTCCTCTCTGACAGCCAGTAAATACCTGGTACTAAATTGGACTTACTATGTTCAGTTTGAACTTATTGTGTCCAATCAAGTACTGTACCATATTATTGAACATTCTGTTGATTCTTTTTGCTTTGGGTACTCTGCAGTGTACAGAAATCTTTTCTCTCACAGTGTTTTTCCCATATCACTCTTAGAGGAAACTTAAAAATTGCTTGAATTTTTCGGGGAAAAAATACATTCGATACAATAAAAAGAGATTGTTCCAACTTGTAAAATCCAACAGTCAAATGCTTAAGGCGTAAAAAGTCAAGGAATTAAGGAGAAAAAGCTGAGAATTTTTTTTTATGAGAAGAAATTGCAGAAATTAATCCATCTACAGGAAGTTCCGGTATTGAAAATGTAGCAATTGCCAGTAAGAACTTTCAAAAAAATGGCAGGCTGGAATTAAACAGAAAACTTCTTCCATGTTTTTACCTTCTATAAACAAAAGTTATGAATGAAAGTTTGTTGCACTTAAAAGAGAATATGGGCACTTAACTCATGACATTAACTTATGCTTAACATCAGAAAATATGGTGGAGTAAACATAGGAATAAACTTACAATAAAAATATTTGACATCAACCATTGAGATTTACATTTCCGCATTTATTTATTTATTTGAAAAGAGCCTCCTGCCCTTCAAGAAAAAAAAAATTATGTCCCTTCAATTTAATTTTTTTTCTCCAAACATTCACAAATGTACTAATCACATATAACTAAGGAGAAAAAGCTGAGGAGTGTCATGAAATTAACACAGTGCTTAAAATTTTTTCCAATCATCTCTATCATATGAGTAAAAATATGGCTTTTCCTATTAATTATTATCGTTCAGTCCTTACAGGCAAAAGTCTAAAACTATGTAGCAGAGACATTTTTCTGATCTGACGTCTCTGTTCAGTTAATTAACTATGCTACATTTTTTAGTATTTAAAATTTAAAAGCAAAATATGTTTTGTTTTATGATATGGTATGATATGATTAAAAGGCATAAAAATCCATGTTTATGCATGTTGTTTAATTATATTTTCTTTTCTCCCTCAGTCTTTCAAAAGGTATGAAGAAGTCAAAACTACTGCTTACTGTCTCCATAGAGACACCATGACAGTATCATGAGAAAATATTTTTATTTCAGTACCTAATGGATTTTCCTCCTGAGTAAAACCACTCAATGAGGAAAGTGCCAGGAATAAAGAAGTCATTCATTACAGTATGCAGCTCATTGTGATCTGCGTCGGCTTGCTCTGTGCTAAGTGGTTTAGCTCAGTATTTAGAAATGATGCAGAAGTAGATTTCTTTTCAGATTTGTTTACTTTTCCAGATTCAGGGCATGTTTAAGTTCACATTCTGGTTTAAATGACACAAAAGAACAGTCTATTTCTCTCAATACAGGAAAATGAGTATTTCACTTGGCCCTGGAGCTAAACTTGGTTTAAAAAAAGCAAGGTATTTATTTATGGAGAAATTCTGTACAATTTAACCGATAATTATCAGAAGGGGTATTTTTTGATTTATAAAGTAGACCTGGAAATATGTGATGACTGCCTACAAGACTACCACTCTAAACCAAAGTTTACATGTGAAGTCAAGGCTGTCCACAAGTTAATATGTCAGAGCTGCAATTTTTTTTGTAATGAAAGACAGAGGTGATACAGAATCTTAACTTTTTAAAAATTATTTTAAATACACAAATGTTCAAAAGAAGTTCATCACCTATAGATGATTAGATATTTCTAATTCCCCTTCAAAATACAGTGTGGCACTACATAGCATGTATTAATATATGGCAGAGTTGTATAGTATTGATTATATGAATCAAGTAAATTCATTATATGAACAGAAAAAAAGAGAACAAACCAAATTAGAATATATGTCCTTCCAGGTAATTTAGGCCTCTTAAACCAAAACTGATTCAGTAAGAATATGTGATTTGGAATTTTTAAACTTCTTATGATTTTCTAACTGACTAATACATTTTTTTTAAGTGTGAAAAATGGATTTCAACTCACTGGATAAATTTTAAGTCTTCTGAGGTATCAATTTCTTGTTGCAAGGAATTTCAGACTAAAATTGTATCAGACTGATATATCTGTAGTTATAATGTTATCAAAAACAATGCCATGTGAAAAATCTACAGGTCTCCTCTTTTTGAACTAAATATACAGTGATTTTTAAGAGGATATTAACTCTAATTCTATTGTTACCATCAAGTTTAGCTACCACTCTTTTCATTCCCATTCCCTCTCATGGTTATGAACAGATTTCCACAAACCTCTTGCAAAAAAAAAACCCAAACCAACCCAATCCCTACACCATCATCCATTTAGAAGCACTGAGATGTCTCTTTACATCAAGTTCCACTCCTATTCAGAATACCATAAAATAAAACATGCTTGGTCAATACTCCTCAACTGGAAGCTGAAAGATGGACAGCAATCTTCTCACTACTTTTCAAAATATTTTAGAGTAAAGAGGGATGAAAACACCTAAAAAAAATTATCAAGAGCACTGAGCATCCCATCCAGATTTTCAGTAGCACTGAACTACTTGTTGAGACAAGGCAAAAGTGCCATTACTCGTGACTGTATTATGGTTACACTGGCAGACCATACTGACTGCAGAACAATTTTAAGTAGTCCCAGTTATTTTAGTAGCGTAGAGACTCAAAATTCGGTGTGAGATAGTAGTAGAGGAAATAATTAAGTTTGAAGCATTGGGTAGGAACTGAAATTTGCTCTGGCAGAAGGGAAGAAGTAAATAAAATATACTCCTGTTTCCTGTGGTTTAAGACAAAGTGTTAGTTACAAAGTGTTAGGATTCTTTATTTGGCTAAACAGGAGTAGAATAATGCTAGTATTAGATTACTTCAGATTTGCTTTAATAAATTATAATAATGTACAAGTGATGGTGTTGGACAAAAAAGCACAATTTTAAGGTAAAAAATAACAAAAGCCTATTATTGTCGTCTCCCACGGCTCTCTGTGATACTCTGCTAAATGAAAAGCCACCAAAAAGTTGCATTTCAAGTCTCTCTGAAGAGTGTTGTCCTGATCGATTTAAGTCAAAGGCTACATAGACATATTCATTTGGGAAATACAAAGCAAAATACAGTACTTGATTGCATTAAAGACACTTTTGTTGTTTGAGAGAGACACTTAGAAATGCAACTATTTTATTTTCTACTGCCTTACATATGTGCTTCTTTGTTAGTCTGTTTTCCATTAAGTTGTCAAGTCAGTGACAGAGTATTTAATCAGAATTTTTTATTTCAAATTGTAAACTTAAAAGCTAATTTGTCTATTCGGGGACTTACCTTCAGGAACTGACACTTTTCATCTTAGTTTTTAATTTAAAAATATCTTTGATGTATCCTGAAATAAAATCCTGACAATTTATTTTGAGGAAATCTGCAATTCTGCAGTGACGGTACCACAGAAAGTTATGTATGGTAGTGGTGCAAGACATGAATCTTACAATACCTTAAAAACATAAACGAGGTAAAATCACCGGAGTGCTATGGATATTGGAAGCAAGAATACTTGGCTCTAACAGTTTGCATTAGTAAAGGGAGGCACAACTGCATTTGAAAAACAAAATCTCCGCCTGTCTAAGATAGTCTGAGAAACCTGACACTCGATCAGACTGTTCAGACATTTCTTGACAAATTAGCTATTTTGTTTAGATTTTTGAGTTCTCAGGAAAAGCTGAGAGCTGAGAAGAGAGACCTGTGGTCTAGAAAACATATAATGGAGTAGAGAAGGTGATTGGTGAGAGTGCCATTCAGAATTTCCATTAGTAATGATTAAATAATATATTTTAAATAATAAAAAGTCTGTGAAAGCTATCTGGGAACGTATATTTCCAAGCCCTTTATTCATATAGAAAATTTTTTTTGTTGTTTTTAAAAGTGCTCGTCAGACTTTTAGGACAGAACTCTCCTAAGAATTTTTTTTTTCATACGAGTAAATGAAATCTTATTGAGATGAAATAGCATTTTGATTAAAAAAATTTTAATAAAATAATGAAACACAACTACAAGAAAAAACATAATATGTGCTAAGAATACACTCTCCATTTACATAGTGAAATACAAAATAAAAATGGGAAAAAAGAGTTTTCAAATAGATGTCATAATTTATGGAATTTTTGAAAACTCCTTCTGTGACATCTATAATTTTTCAGGTCAAACATTGTTTACAATGGGACTGTAAATCCAAATGTTGGCAAGAAAAAGTAGCTTAAAAGAGTAAAATGCTTTTTCAAAGAGAAGGGTAGCAGTCTTACCAACTTTAAAAATTAGGCAGGTGATTGAGGTTTTACTCGTTTTTCTAGATTTTTAAATTATTTTGCCTTCGTTTTTTGGTCTGCAAACAGAAATAAAAGATTCATTCTTTTAGTCTATAAACAACACTTATTTGAAGTAGGGCTACTTTTCTAAAAATTGTCATTTTTACATGACCATCCCTTTTTATCTCCTTATCCTTCTGTTTTCCCAAATGTTTTACTGTCCAAAGCACCTTGATCCCTTCCTTTGCACAGTCCTCTGTTCTGTCTGTATATCATTTAATCCTACAATGCTCACAAGGCATTATTCTCAGAACTATTTTGCTTCATTACAATTATTTGCTTAAAAGTAGGAGGAAGATTTGAGATTCTTACTGTAAATTGTTACCTTTTGGGGCTCTTTTAGAATAATAATTGAGATCGTTCTTTATGGAAACTCTCTTTGCTTTGAAAATGTAGTTTTAGAATACAAATGTACATTAGGTACACTATGTAAGCATTTATATGTCCTTAGTGTAGACTGCTTATGTGCTAGGTTATAAAGTTATGCATATGTAGCAGTGGCTGCAACAATGATGCTGAAATCATCACTTCATTTTTCTTCTCTAGATTAAAGCAGATAAATGCTGCTTTTTGGTGCCTGGGGTATAATTGTGGAAATTATAAAAATGGGAAAGAGATAAAATATTAATGAGACAAATACTGAATAATCTTGCTCAAACTTATTTCTCTAGATTTGGGTATCCATAAAGGACTTTTATGTGTTATTTTGATGTTCTGTGTTCAGGAAAATTGTGGCTGAGAATGTTTTCAAAAAAATTGGATGTACTACTCAAAAAGGCCCTAATAGGAAAGTACACTCTGGGTTTTTTCAGGTGGGAAATAAAATGATCCCAGTAAATTGAATTCCAGACTGAATTTCAAGGGCAATCAGAGTGTACACTGTAATGTTTGAAACCTGGAAGTATTGAACTTCAACAAAAAACCCCAGAATTGCAGACCTAAATAAATACAGAATTTTTTCAGGTGCATGGAATATTTCACAAAGAGCACAATAGGGTTTGCTGGACTATAACTTCTGTTATATCTCTCTGTATTTATTATGTGCTTAGCCTAGTTTTAGTTCTTTGAATTTAGACATCAATATTTAAAATAAAAAGCATAATATATTCTCAAGTAGCTTAAGGTTCCCAGCCATCTACAGTCATTGCCTAAAGATGAGGGTTTGATCCAACACAAATTATCCATTCTAGAAAAAGTTCATGCCTTCCTGAAGATTTAGGTGAAGAAAAGATGCTCAGTACCTCCAATGTGACTGAAGCTTACTCCCTCTAGATAAACAGGTGGGGAATTTAAATTCTGAAGTCCTATTCTGCTGTAAGTGTATCTTACCAAGTTGGAATTTGAGCATCTCTGCTGGAATTTCATAGCTTAAGCTCTTCTTTTCCTTGGACTGAATTGCAGATGTCCAAAAAGGAAATGTTCCATTTTAAGTAGAAGAAAAAACGTTCATCAAACCAATACAAGCTTTTTTTTCTTCTAAGAACCTTTCTATCCCTCAGAAGCTTTAGTTTTCCAGTTTTTATGACATTCAAAACTTAGTATCTTTTTTTTTTTCTGACTGACGAACTTTCTTGTGCAGCCTTTATTTGTAATTTAGCTATTCTAAATATGTTTCATATCAATATTTAGATAAGAACCAATCACAAATTTTCTGTGTGGCCATTTGCTCAACTCAAAGAAAAGATAACATATGGAGCCAGAAGACATTACATTGGGTGCACTAACTATGTAGTGGACAATAAGTAGACATATAAATCTGTGATAACTTATAGCAATATCATGATTTTCCCATAAAGAAAGAGCTAAGTCAGTTCTGCTAAAAGAATATGAGATTTAGGTCATGGAAATTAAGCCTAAAATCTAAAGACTTTTTGCAAATACTGATAAAGATAAATGATAAATAAACTCGCTCAGCTATTGGGATAGGCCAATTCTATTCAGTAGCCGGGCAGTAAAACAGCAGAAAAAGTTATTACATGTGCCACAGACAAAAGGTGAGCTGACCATAAAAACCCAAACAGACTTGAGGTTATGTCGTCTGTTGTTCATTTTTTGTCAAAAAGTCCCAACACATCCATAAAAAACACAGTAATTAAGAGGAAAGACATAAAGACAAATTGGAAATTTCATTCTGTTATTGCATGAGCCCATGCAATGCTAGTGTTTCTGTCCAGTGCAGGTTGACATTGCAGGAAAGGTGCAGCAGAACTCACAGAAATTAGAAAAAAGCTGTGAGAAATATCAAGTATAGGAATTGGCTTCTGCTTTAAGTCTAACAAAAAAGGTAGTAATCATTCAGCTTTGCCAACTGAGAAATGAGGAAACAAGACAGGCACTTGCTTTTTTTATAGGCATCATAGAAATCAACTGTGGTCAGTTTTTCACCTTGTACTAGGAGGCCAATGGACATTTACCTCACAACCTGAAAAGAGCACTGATTGTGCAAGGAAAAGGAAACTTCTGTTAAACTGAATTTTACAATGTGGAAACTAACTTATTCTAAACTGCATCTGAAGTAATCTTAGGATCACATAGTTTTAACCTGAACTTTTGTCTACAGCTGGCAACCCTACAACCCACATTGTTTCATTGAAAAAAATATGTGTCTTTTCTAAATTCCATGATTTTGTGGAGTCTTTCCATTTGCAATCCACTTCTCTTTTGTTTTATATCATGCTATTTCACCATATTGAACTTGTCATTAAGATGGTAAATGGAATGGAAAAAGTACTCTGAAAATGTATTATTAAGTTTTGAAAAGTTGGAGGATTTCTAAGCTGGCCTTTTCAGACCACATTGAATGGAGCAGGCTGGAAAATACTCCTTAGGCTATTACCATTATCAGCCAGTGACATGAAATAGTCCTGTTATAAATAGTTATTTTTCCTTTTAGATTTTCAGTCAATGACCCAAGTTTTTATTTCCAAATGGAAACAAACAGACTTCTAAGAAAGTTGCTGAAAACAACTTAAACTCAGCATTTTCTGACAGACTTCAAGCAATACGGAATATTCTGAATGCAGTTTTAGTCTTCAAACTATAAAAAAATATATTTTGCTATTAAAAATTTAAAGCTGTCTATAAACCATATGTCTGTAGTAATCCTTACTTAGTGTCTCTAAAACAGCTACTTATTCAGCAATTTTAGTGAAAGAAAAAAACTGCAATCTTTGTGTAATTCAAATGGCAAAAAAAATGTCTGGAGGCAAAAAAGTGTACAGAGTTGATTTGCTCTAAATATATGGGCTAAGAGTAGACCTAGAAAACAGGGTCCAGCATATAAGATATGTGAGTTTTGTTTTGAATTTCAAATAACTGTAAGTTTTCAGATTTTTAGACAATACTGTGGTCCACACTTACTAAGAGCTATGCTGGAGCTAACTTCAACTTTTTCCTCTGTTTCTCATGCTCAAAATATTACCTTCCATAGCTTTTCCCATATTGAGGACACAGTGTTATGAAGTAGACAAAAAAAAAAGTCAGGAAAAAAAATGGCTAAGGAGAAAGTGTTAAAAATTTTGACTTATTGTCATCACATTATTCACCGATTAGGAATAGATAAAAGGAAAAAGGCATAGTATTTTAACTTTTTTTTCTTTTTTTTAGATACCTGACACACAGGGTAAAAAAGGTCTAGTGAAAAATGTCACTTTGAGAAACACTTTTAAACAGAATTAGAAAACATTATTGGTCAAATATGTAATGCCTTCTATTCATTAACTCTGCTAAATGGGAAAAAGGTTGTTTAAACTAGCAGTTATACTGTCTAAAGTTATATATTTATTATGCATATAATATATTTTTATCTCATAGATATATATTTATAGTTATATATGCATCTAGTATTACATAGTATAGATATATATTTATCATATATAAACACATGCATATTTATGTCTAACTGTCTGTATGTATATGAATGTATATTAGTTGTCATAGAAATTAATCAGTTTAAATAAGTTTGTTTGATCTTCTACTACATTGGAACTTCCAGTTGATATTTTAGTCCTCCTCAGAATACACTACTAATCAGAAATCACGAGTGTGGTGTGATCAGTAGGTAACAAAGGTCACAGAATAAAGGTCACTTATGTATTTATGTAGATGGTAAAAATAGAGAAATGTCCTGACCTTAGAGAACTCTATCTACATTATTTCACTATTTCTTAAAGTTATTACTCCAAAACCAGACAACTTTTCTGAAGCGTGCTGTGCAGCTAATAAAACAATTTTATAGAACTTTCTCACTTTATAGTTTTGATCCCAACCTTGCTGATGAAAGTTGTTTCTTTCCCTAGACTACAAACACACACTAAAAAATCCCCAAAAACATAACAGCAAAACACCCTTCTGCTAGTAGAATCTTCATACATAAACCAGAACATACTCATGGTTTAAGGCTGTGCTGGATTTTCATTTTAAGCTTATCTTTTCAGGAGAGAAACACATCATTCATTATCTCTCGCAAGAAAAAGCCTAAAGGTATTATAGAGTTTCACATGATATGCAAAACTCTTTGAATCAACAGGAATTAAGTCTTTAATACTAAGTAACTTTCTTTTTTTTTTTCTCATTTGACAGAACCAAAAAAAAAAAGTGACCTTGAAATTCCCACTTTCAAAAGCATCTATAAATTCTATGTAAAATTTACATTAAATCCTGGAAAATTGCATTCTATGTTCATGTCATATAAAATTTTAAAGGTGTTTATGTACAAAATTTCACCAGTATAACCTGCAGTCAATTTAAAATAACATTCTCCCTCAATCATTTACTGATTTATCTTTGGAGATACCTAGTTTTCTCACACAAGAAAGGTAAAAACTTTCTGGAGGGAGCCTGGCAAAGACACACAAAGAAGATGAAGATTGGAGCATTTGTCGGATGAGGAAGGGCTAAGAGAGCTGTCACACTTTAGCCTGGAAAAGAGGACTCTCAGAGGGGGGTCTTATCAATGTATACAAATGCCTGCTTTTGAAGGAATGAAGATGAGACAGACAGACTCTTCTTGGTGGTGTGCAGTAGCAGAACAAGAGTCAATGGGCACNATGTATACAAATGCCTGCTTTTGAGGGAATGAAGATGAGACAGACTCTTCTTGGTGGTCAAGAGTCAAAGGGCACCAAGTGAAATACAGGAAATTGCATCTAAACACAATAAATCAGTTGTGTTATGAGAGTGGTGATAGACAGACATGAGCTTCCCAGAGAAGTGGTAGAGATACTGGGAGAAACTCAAAACCCAACTGGACACAGAACTGACCAATCTGCTCAAGCTGCCCCTACTTGAGCAGGGAAGTTGGTCCAGATGACCTCAAGACGTCCTTTCCAACCTCAATCATTCTGTAATTCTACTGTTTTTTCACTGTTTCCTCCAGTGCTTTTTCTTTCCTCCTCCAATACCTGAACTTATCCCAGTCTTTGATTTTCTTCAGGCTGCAGGTAAATTTCACAGAAAAAAAAA
>VZRO01001580.1:223675-246295 GCA_013397915.1 Daphoenositta chrysoptera | reverse complement strand
AATTTCAAAAAAAAAAAAAAAAAAAAAAAAATAAAGACACTATGCTACAGGGAACTTTTGATTCATACACACAGAGGTAAAAAACACTTCAACATAAATTTGTCTGTTTTCTTTCAACTTACTTATCATAATAAATTGAGCCATGTCTTATAATTAGCCTCAGAAATGAGGCAGCCTAGAACATAAGTCTGAGAGGACATGATGTCAGAGGTTGCTGCTCTATAAAGCAATACAGGTAACCGCCTCAAATTCCTTAGTGCTTTCTTTCTTTCTTTCCTCCTCACTCTCTCTGGACCTTCCTGAAGCTGATAAATTATAGTCTTTGAAGCAAGTGTCAGTGTTGATCTGAGGACCTACCACCTCTCAGAAAAATGAATTTTCCAGCAGCCCAAATGTACAAAGTTTGCAATTGCTTCATCCCAGTTCTTGTTCACTTGCCAGAGGCATGGTAACAGCTACCACCACTTAACGGGAGAAATGCATCTTCCATTGAACTGTGAAGGAGGCATTGCTTTAAAGTGAACAATTCCTTTACATTCTTTTCCACATACTGCTTAAAGATGCTGTGCCATAGCAAATGTCTTTTTGCCATCACACACAGCAATAACAGTTTGAATTTATCCTGTGCCACTTCTGTAGAACCTGAAGATACAGATAACTGGAAAATCCATAGAGATGAACATATGAAAATTAAACAAATACTTAATTTTCAGGAATATTGTTTGGAACAACTTTTAAACCAATTCTGATTGATAAATTTGAGTTAAATATTCTAAATTTTTCAGGGAGTATTTGGATTTTTTTACTGGTCATTTCAGGATAATTTTATCATGTCTGGTACTTAGAAGTACAAACAGGTGCTAGACAGTAAAGTTCTATACCTAAATAAGAGCATGTATTTTAAACAAGTATTAGATAACATATGTGCATTTTTATTCTTGATGATAATCAGAACTGAGTTTAATTTGGCAGGCTGTGTGGAAGACCATTCACTCCATCCCCCTCCACAACAATTCCTCTACCCATCTAAATCAAGACACCCAGAAGATTTCTTAATCAACAGGTTGAGATACTCATACAGTTTTTCCTGAGCAAGCAGTGGAATTGCCAATTAGTGGAGACAGGTATTTTGAAAACATACTCACATTGAGTAGCATTTGCTCTGACTGCATCTTTCTTACTGATATCTTTGGGGAAAAAAATCTCATTCTGCTGCTATAGCACACTATTATTCAGTGCAAATTTTCATAGACTATATACAAAGCCTAAATACAGATCTTTATTTCAGAAAAACACAGCCTATGTGTATTGAACAAGTAAAGGATAAGTTTAAATTATTTTATTTCTTAATCCCACCTACAGTGATAGTACTATCCTTGAATCTTTGGATCTAAGCAACTATATTTTTTTAGGGCTCCCAGCTTATAGTGTAGAAATGTAGTTGGTGTTTCATTCAGTGGGATTGAGCATATTTATATGTTGATTTTGTTTAAGAACCTATAGAGAGATACAGTATTGATTTTAGTCACTACTCCTCCGTCTTTCTGCTGACTTCAGTCAATTCAAAGGATCTGGGAACTAATTACTGGTCTGAGCATAAAGCTGAAAGTCACAAGTTTTATTGAATACAGTGAAGGGATAAGGTAGTTTTCCTCTTAATAGCACAACAAATACACATTTTTTTGCATGAAATTTGAAGATGTTTCTAGATTAGAAATCTAAGTAACATGATAGGAGTAGTATAAGAATTAGTCAGTTTCAGTAATATTGTGTACAAACCAACAACAGAAATATAAGTCTGAATTTCACTATAGAAGACTTGTGTGTAAAACATGACTGACATCACACACTTATTTCAATTTCTCTATTTCCCTACACCTACTTTGGCAAGTTGTATTACAGTACAGAACAAAATCAGAATAATGTTAGTCTGCATCAACAACTTCAACTATAACAACTGCACTCTTGATCTATTAGAAATTAAGAACTTAGATGTGCAACTATTTAAATTTTAAAAAGCTGAACTACAAATCCTAGAACAAATCATAAAATCATGGAATCATAGAACGTTTTGAGTTGGAAAGAACTTTATAGATCATCTAATCCCAACCTTGCTGCCACGGGCAGAAACACCTTCCACTAGACCAGGTTGCTCCAAGCCCCATCCAGCCTGGCCTTGAACACTTCCAGGGATGGGTTATCCACAGCTTCTCAGGACAATCTGTTCCAGTACCTCACATCCTCACAATAAGGAATTTAGTGCTTATATCAAATCTAAATCTGCCCTCTTTGAGTTTAAAGAAAGTGTCCCTTATCCTGTCTTTACAGGCCTTGGTAAAATGTCACTCCATCTTTCTTATAAGCCCAGTTTTGTATATAAGGGGGCACAATAACCTCTCCCTGGAGCCTTCTCTTACCCAGGCTGACAAACATGGAGTGTCTCAGCCTGTCTTTGTAGGAGAGGTGTTCCACCATCCGTTTTCATGACCCTCCTCCAGATCAGCTCTAACAGGTCCATGTCTTTCTTGTACCCAGAAGTGGACTCCAGAAGTGAATGCAGTACTCCAGGTGAAGTGTCTCAAGGGCAGAATAGAGCAGGAAGAATCACCTCCCAGAAACTGCTGGTGGTGCTTCATTTTACGCAGCTTAGGATACAACTGGCTTTCTAGGCTGCCAGGGCACGTTGCTGGCTCATGTTCAATTTTTCATCCCCAAGTCCCCTGCCGGGCTGCTCTCAAGCCCTTCCTTCCACAGACTCTGTTCATAGTGGTGATTGCCCTGACCACATCGTTGAACTGCATGAGGTTCCCAAGCATTCACTCCTCAGTCTGTCAAGGTCCCTCTGGATGGCTCCCCACCCCTCCAGCATATCAGTTGCATACTCAACTCGGTGTAATCTGCAAGCTTGCTGAGGTTGCACTCAGTCACACTGTTTATGCCATTAAGAAAATAAGTTTTGACCTGTATAATGCAAGTCTGGTGAACTGGAAGAAACTTCTCAGAAAAAGGATCAATTAGGGCGACCAAGTAGAAAACCACCATCTTTTTTGGCATAGCTGAAAGATTCATACCAGCCCTTTTTGTCAGTGAGAGAAAAGGGTTAAGTCTTCTACTCAACAAAAGCTTTTTTGTTTGTGACAAAAAAGCTAAAGAAAAGTAAAGAAAATAAGTACATCTGAAAATTACATTGCAAATAGATTTTGTTTCTCCTCCCTAATATAGCTATAAAGATAAATTTTAGTAGAAAAGGGCAATTATACTCACTGAATTTATTCCTGTTACGGTAACCAAATACAAATTAAAATTTTTGCTCCTGAATAAAAATAAAGATTATATTGTTAATAGGATTTTCTTTAAGTATTTAAGCTAATGACTAGTGAAGAGTTGCCCGAAGCATTTCAAAATTACTTGCAGTAAAATATGCTTATTTCAACTTTGCATTGTCAGACTTGGAGAGGTTTTGGTATAGCACATGACCTAGAACTGAAACAGTTTAAGAAGCATTAAATTATTGTTGTACTTTTCTCTTGTTAAATTCAATGCTTTTTAAACAAGACAACTAATTTGGTGTTGCCTGATTACCTTCTTCTCAAGTTTTAAAATGTCCTCATACAATGTAAACATAGGATCTTTCAGAACTCTTATGCAACTTGTTCCTGTGTATTTGACCTGCTTTCCCTGGGATGAAACCAGAAAGCTGCCTGTTAGTTCTGTGCCTTTTCAAAACCTACTAGGTTTATGTTCCTCCATCAAGTGAGATTTTGGCTGGACAGCATAATTTCCAGTCAAATTCAGGTATAAAAACTTGTTCTCCACATCCATCCAAATAGACTCAGTATGTACAGCAAAAAAAGGATTACGTAACATTTTTGCTAGCTCCCTAAAATCTCCAATGAATATTAAGTATACAGTCATGAATATTAAAATAAACTTAAAAGATATTTTTTGTATTCACTGAAATGAACAGAAGCAACTTCCTCCAGCAGCATGGGAGTACATTAGAAGATATAATTCTATACCTTTAGCAATTCATTAGAGGTTTCTAACAAGTTGTTACACTTAATCTGTCATGTTTATTCAGACTAAAATACTCTGAACTATTTTATTATGTATCTCTAAGTTACAGCAAATGGGGCCTGGTAAGAATTTCTCAAGTCATCAGTACTAGAAAAAACGTTAAGGACTAGATGACCTACAGATAATTGGCCAGTGCAAGATTTAGAGTCAACTGAGGTCCTCGTATTCAAAAGTGCTTCCTGAAAATCCCTTGCCAAGTGGTGCCTAAACCTGGAAACACTTGGATGCTTGCTCTTTATTATATACTTCCTGTGGGCTGTGATGCCCAGATTGGTGCAAAATCAAAGACAGAACTTTCCTGATCATAGAAGTGGGGAAGTTCTAGTGCTCTCACATGGAAATGAGGTGATAAACAGAGCAATGAGACTGAATAATATAGAGTTGACTGTTTAAACTAAGATGGGGAGACATGACCAGGAAACAGCCAAAAATTGCATCAAAACAAACAAGTGTCCACCTAGAAATTACGCCTGTAATCCAAATGGTTCATATTTGTCTTTGGAAAGGCCCAGGAATAAAGCAGAGCAGTGATGCAGAGAGGATCCCAGTAGAAAAGATGAAAAGCTGCACTGAGAGTGTCAGGATTGCCAGACCTCCCTAGGGCACAGAGAGCACAGCTCCATGAGGAGCCTGCTGAATCAAATCACCAACAGCAGTACGAGAGAAACTGTCCCTGGAGAGGACATGTATGTGCTTGTGTGTAGATATGTTTAGGCATAAAATCTTGTATATCATGGTCCAAAGAATGGTTGTATTTGTAATGTAAGCAATACTTGCAGGGGATTTTTTTAGTTCTGATATACCTCTGCAGGCTGGAGGGATATGCAGAAAGAAACCTTTTTTCTTTTATGTGCTTAATGTTACAGAGAAGTGCACAAATTTCTGGGAATTAAAAGAAAAGTGAAAACCTCTTTCCCATCTGAGTATCTCAACAAAGTTATGCTCCAGTCCTCATTAGTGAGCTTTGAATTTTTTATAAAGTATGAACTGAGAAAGAGTCCCTTGAAAAACAAAAGCTTCATTTTCTGTTTGAAAAAAAAAAAGCTGCATGTTAAAATCCTTGAAAACAGGGATACCCAAGTCATTTAATTTATCTCAATAGTCTGACAGCAGCAATTTTATTTTACTGTAGATATCTGAAACCATTCTTTATAACTAGAGCAGCTGGAAAATTTTCAGTGATCCATAATTACATTTCCCAGTGGCTAGCTGTAGGCACCTTTCTCTGTAGTCTAGTGTTGGGTTCAGATCCTTTTCTGAAATAAAGAATGACTCACAGGTAAGTTTAAGACATGAGGAAAGCTGCTGCACTCCCAGCTAATCTTTAAACCACCCTTCCTTCTCCATGAACCTGCTGTCATTACAGCAGCAACTTATGAGCCATATCCGCACTTGCTGGTAAACTGAGCCTGTGGCTAAATTACCACTATTCCCTATCTCTGCTAAGGTACTCTAAAAATCTCCTACAGCTCCTTTTATTAGCTGTGGAAGTAAAGCAAATTTGAAAGTAGTGAATATTATACAGCTTAGTTATCTATTCAACCTCTGAAAGAGGCAACCTAAAGAATCACTGGATTAACAGATCAGGGTAATGTTGCCTGCTTCTGTTGTCTGACTTACATTTGCACTCTCAAATTATCTCATTCTTAATGCACTTTTTAGACAGTCAGGTCACCCAGACTATAGTTCTGGTCTCCAGGGTATGCAAGAAACATTCAAGTTGAGCAATGTATGTTCAAATCTTCCACTTGATACAACTATTAATATACAGGTATCTACCCAAAATTCTTACACTGTCAAAACACAGAAAAAATAATTTAAAAATAAACCTTAAGAAGCCATAATGAGTCCAAACTTCTTAGACAACACTACCACAATAAATGAATGTGTCTAAAGGAATTTTGCTAATTGAATTTATTTTAGCTAGTATACGAAAAGAAAAAAAGCAAACTTAATTAAAAAGAATATTTGAAGTTAAGTTACATTTCTGTTTCCACTACCGTCATGGGCAAAGTAATCTTGACCAAGGGATTTTTAACTTCATTTGACTTATTGACGATTAACACAATTTTTAATTATTGATTCAGGTATTAAGGCACAAAACTCATGCAATTATACAGACACATACAGTAACAGCTTTGTTCCTGGCCTCATAGGCTCAGCTTCAGTTCAACACTTCTCCTTGCCCTTTTCTAGTCACCATTCCCACAGTTTTCAGCAGCGGGCTCCACCATAGTCTGCAGTACCTCAGGGCTCTCCATGCTGTGCAGTCTTTCAGGGCTCTTGCAGTCCTCAGACCTTCTCCAGCATGGATCATCCCCTTTTGAGAGCTTTTTTCTAGCAGCATTCCCAGCAATGTCCTCTGCCCTATGTGTCCTGCATTTTCTTCTCTGTTACTGCAAAATGTGCTCTTCACATCTCCTCGTGTATCTCCATTTTTGTCTCCTGTGTCTCCTCCTCATCCTCCTGCCTCAACATTCTTTTCATTTCTCCTGGTCCCCACAGCCACTGGTATTTCTTAATGATGTTTGAGCAGTGTGGCCATGTGCTCCTCACACTGAAATTCTGGTGTGCTGTGGATTGCTTCTATCTGTTGCCAAATCAGCTGGACCTGGCTTGACTGTCACAGTGTAGCTCCTGACCTCTTCCCACACATGGCATTCTGCAGTGCCCAATACCCAAACCATGTCAGTAATTGTCTTTTTGGGATGAAAAGGCCATCATGATTATAAATAACTGGAAAGAAGTAATAATCTGCCCTTAAATTTTTAGGAAATTAATTATTCCGTGATTACAGATGCAGATCTGTCCTGGAACATCAGTTTTGACATAACTGAAAAGGTTGTTCATTAATTAACCTTAGTTAAATAATTTTCTCTTTCTAGATTTTTCTATTAACATCTGAGGAAGGTAAAATAAGAAAGAAGAAACCAAAATGCTTTGCACCACAACACCTTAGCATCTTTCATCTGCCTTCCGAATATATCTCAAGACAAACCTTCCCAAAGGCTTTTCTACAGGTTTATTTATCCCCAGGATTTAAAACAGTTCATATTATGCATAATTTTTATCAAACATGAAAGACTTTCAAATTAATTAGACAGCTGATTAGTTAGTAAGCCTGTTTGTCATTGCTATCACCCCCAACATTTTTCACTGCATAACTGATAAGTTAAATACCTGATTACACTGAAAGTTAATTGGTTTTTAATAGAGCATCTGCAGAAAAAAGAAGTTGTAAGCTCTAAGGTACATGCCAATCAAAATGTAATACAGTTTTTAACTGGAGAAGATTAACACATGCCACTTCCTAAGGTTTGAACCTGCCTTCCTTCTCCCTGAGAGTTGCTTGAAGAGATAAAATTCTCAGCCAAAAGTACACAGTCTGAATAAGATGCTTTACTTCTTTCTGCTAGAACAGTTGCTTTAACTTCAGTAGAATTTTACATGAGGGTAAGGCAGTTAAGACTACTCTAAAGCAATTTATTGCATAAAGATTGCCTACTTTGGTAAACCTCTAGAAAAATACCTCAGTTCAACAAGAAAATGGGTAACTTAATTGATTATAACTTGAAAGTGAATATAAAAAACTATGCCAAAGCTGTATTTCTAGTATCTGCTAAAATGAAGAAAAAAATAAGGGTAAGGGTCTTTTTTTTTTTTTTTTTCCCCAGGGAGGAATAAAACACAGAGTGAATAGTAGCCTTATTCTTCAAGAATAAGGAACAGCAGTTATGAACAGGGATTTTTCAATAATTTTTCAAAACTGTTACAGACTTTGAGAACTGATACAAGGAATTCTAGGCAATTAAAATACTCTTAACCACAAAATTTGCAATTCTTATAAGATTGTAAATTTTTTACATAATTCATGTAAAAATTCATGTCAGTAAGTATAGGTTTTAAAAACCATGCTTATGCCGGTTTGCATTCCATTGAAACATGGAAAATAGGGTTAAAGAACTTCATACTGAGACTACAAATCTGAGCATCAATTACCTTGTAGGAGCACTGGAGTCCTTCATTCAATTTCTGGATCCGAACTCATGCACATACTCTCTAAATCTACTGCCTGCCCTATCTATACCTCTAGACATTGTAAAAGAGTTTAAAAATTTTGCATGTTCATATATAAATTCTGTTCTACTCCCGTATTACTAGTTCTAAATTCTTCTTTAAGGTTCTGTCTGGATCACTGCTTTGCTCTTTTCACTCTTCTTTTACATTCCAGAGCCCTATTTTTTCAGTTTCTTTAACTACTGCTGTTCTTAGATTTTAAAAATATCTTCTTACCCTGATCAGTCTTCAGAAAACCAAAATGTTAACTATGTACATTACTATATCAATTCTGCTCTTCTATCTAATGCCAGCCCAAGATACTCACACTTGGTACTTTTGATGTTATCTTGTTAAAATTCTTGGCAGAAAAAAATCTATATTACTGAAATCTTTCACATGACCTCAAATATCCCCAATTAGTCAAAATTAAATAAGCCTTTAAATATTTTATATGCTTGTGTTTCATTTTCAAATACATACTATTTTTAGGTGTCCAAAGCATCCATTTTTCTGCACAAAAGAGAAAAAAAGTATAGCCTTAAGACTACCCAAGTTTTCACTGAGGTATTTTTCCATAGCATGTTGGATTGCTCTGCTAAGAAAACTTCCTCACTGTAACAGAATAGATATAATAGCATTGAGATGCATGTTCAAATTCATTCCGGTGATATCATAATAGTCAAAAGAGTAGAAATCTATTATTGTAATTCTAATCAGTTTTTTCAAATCTCCTGAGCTCTGCTAACACTACTGATGTTCTTGTCAGATCTCAATTGTCTTAATTGCAATGGTAAGACTCTGATGTTCTGAAAAGGCTGATAGTTTTCTGAGTGTATTTCAATGTGTCTGCATAAAAGCCTTACATCATAACAGATGCCATTTCAGAAAAAAGATAAGGCATCAGCCTGTTTCTTACAAACCCTTCCTTCTGTAACTGGTGGTTGACAGAACAGTCACAGAGAATAGTCACATATGTTAGGTAACAGTGGCCACCAAGAAACAAACACAAGAAGATAGAAAGGGTTTGAGAATATGGGTGGTAACAGAGATCCCCAAGGCTATAAACATCAACCAAAAAAAAGTCAGTATTACTTTTGGTTGGATGTGGTCTTGAGAGCTGGGATGATTTTTAGGCAACAGGGAAAGGATAAAACCCATGTATCTGGCATAAATAACATTCCTTATAGAGTGAAAATACAAAATACATAATTAGGAACAGAGGGAAAATGACACCCATCCCCGGCAAATTTTTTTACTGTTTGTTGAAATCTTTTTTTTTCTCTTTCTTGTGCTACATATCTATAGCAGAAATGCTGGCATTAAGCCAAACACCAGAACAGAAAGTGTACAGCAGAACCAGAAGTAGCTGGTCCTTACTCTTTGAAATCCCCATCACCTTAGAGGAATTAGAGCCTACCACTGAGAAGATACAAAAATCATCATAACCCCTAAAAGAAGCAGAACAAAGGAAGAACAGAGAGAAAAATTTCTGTCATATTATGTCATTAATTTGCACCTGATCAATGTCACTACTTAAGCATCAGCATTTCTCTCTCCCCTTTTTGAGAGAGAAAATACCACTTCTTGTTTTGCCATTCACCATATTTTACTTCTGCAACTCAATAATTAATTTCTATTATACAACTAGAATTAGTAGATTGCAACTTTAAAATGCAGTGTGTTTTTTTCTCTTGTGTGTATATGTGTGTATATGTGTGTACATGTGTGTAAATGTGTGTACATATCTGTACATGTGTATTTCCTGCTCTATCACGGCCACACAGAGTATCTAATACTGCAGCACCAAGTCCGAGTAAATTCAGATATAACATAGCTATTTGTTGGAATGGTCAGTTTAGACATTAAAAAAAGGTATTTTCTCTGATGAATACCCCTAAAAATTCACTAGCTGCCTTAGATTTGGCATATAATTATTCATGTGAGCCCATTTTTACTGAAAGAAGCACAGCATCTATTTTTAGATATATACAGTTAATATCTTAAAGGAAACTCTAAAAAGGAAGTCAAAACCAGACAGTACTATTCAGATGGTAGTCAATTTATAGAATCATAGACTCATAGAGTCATAGAATGGTGTGGATTGGAAAGGACATTAAAGATCATCCACTTCCAAAAGCCATGAGCAGGAGCACCTTCCACTAGGCCAAGTTGCTCAAGGCCCCATCCAGTCTGGCCTTGAAGACCTCCAGCAGTGGGAAGTCCACAACATGTCTGGGCAATCTGTTCTAAATTCTTCATGACCCTCACAGTAAAAACATTCTTCCTTGCATCTAATCTAAACCTATCCTGCTTCAGCTCCATTGCCCCTTGCTCTCTCAAGGCCATATCACCCTCTCCACCCTTCTTGTAATCCCCATTTGCCTACTGGAATGTGCTCTAAGGTCTTCCTGGAGCCTTCTCCAGACTGAACAGCCCGAATTCTCTCAGCCTGTCTTCACAGGAGAGGTGCTCCAGCCCTCTGATCAACTTTATGGCCTCTGGACTTGTTCCAACAGGTTCTTTTCCTTCTTTTGCTGGGGCCCTCAGATCTGGATGCAGCACTGCAGGTGGGGTCTCACCAGAGCAGAGCAGAGGGGCAGAATCCCCTCCCTCGCCCCCCTGCCCACGCTGCTTTGGGTGGAGCCCAGTTGGCTTTATGGGGCTGTGAGTGCACATTACTGAGTACCACAAACAGTTCCAAGTTTTCTCCCCAGGGCTAGTCTTGATATATTATCCTCTAATCCCTAAACATAGTTGATAGGAATTTAATACCTAAAAGTCTAATAACTAGAAATAGCTGACATGATTTTTTTTCAGCAGCATCAGAATTTCACATATTTTCTGGAATTTACACATTTTTAGGATGCAGGAAATCATTTACAGAGCATTGATGGCTGTAAGACCAGGTATCTATTCCTGTTAAAATTGCTGAAAAGTACTTACCCTTTTCTTCTGCATTATATATAGAGGATAATAGTCTAGCTGATTCTTTGTTTAGCCTCTGAATAGTTCAGAAACTCTCTTGTTACACTTATGGAACCATGGACAGACCCAGAAATGCAGCCGAGGGAGCCTACAGAATCAAAGAGACAGGCAGCTACAGCTGGGGTGTGAGTGTAGGGAGAGTTTCTTCAGTGAATAAGAGTGGGACAAAAGCATAATGGTGTTTTCTGATTCCTTTTGCAGACTCATGGATATGACTTCCATCTCCAGTTCTATGCTAGGCAGCCCAATTCTTCTTATGGTTTTAGTCACAATGACCCAGTCCTGCAGAGGTCACAAGTTCTTCACTTTATATCTCACTATGATACCCTTATAATGAAGTACTTACATAACTTGTTGTGGGCTCAAATTCATTTCTCTAAAAAGCTTCTTTATGGTGAGATGGATGAAACATTACAAAAGGTTCCTCAGAGAGACTGTGAAGTCTCCATCTTTGGTGATATTCCAAACCCAATTGGACACATCCTTGAGCAACCTGGTCTAGCTAATCCTACTTCAGTAAGGTTACTGGTCTAGGTAATCTCCAAGCATCCCTACCAGCCTTGCCTGTTCTGTGATTTTGTGTGTGATTAGCAGGGCCTGATTTAACATTGCTTCAGATACACTGGTCCAAACAGAGCAGGTATTGTACCTACTGCAACTAGAAGTATCTACAGAATATCAATGAAACCTCAGCTACTAGTGGGCTTGAGGGTTTTTATCCCATTTGAAAAACTACAATCTGATTTGTATAGTGTTATGAACTTCACCACATAAGCCTTGTTAAAGAATTGCCATTATATTACTGCACAGTGTCCTCATGAAGACTTTAGCTTGCAATTAGAAGAGAAATCTACAGCTGTTGAATCAGTAATTCTCAAGGAAGCTTATTCATTGACTTCAATCCAGTGAATAAGAATGAAACAATACATTCAATAAATGTGTTTGGATGTCATAGTAAAAAGACAGAGGCAGTAAGCTGACAACTTCAGAAACAGCAGAGTAAACCTTTGAGAACCTCTTGGCTTAAAACCAAACATAACTAATCACAACAGCTGTGCAAATAAACTCAGAAGTCCTATTTTCCTTGACATCACATAGTAATCAAGAAATGTGGCAAAATGAGCAATCAGAACTGAGACATGCTCACTGCTATCAAACCAGCATTTCAGAATGACTGTCAGCTCCCTTATGCCAATAAGGCAAGAAAGGAAGATGATATTAGGAAAGTTTTGTGCTTTGTCATGGCAAGAGGGATTTTAGACAATAAACCAATAAAAATCTACAATATTAAGGTATAAAGCTGTAGGATGTTTTGGAGGGGGAATTTGTTTATTTTTGGGGTGCTGTTTTGTTCTTTGTTTTGCAGTCCAAAATTATGAGCACCAGCCATCTTCACCACAGGGAACATGTCTCTGTTTTTACATTTTGAGCCATGATGTTTACTTCTCCCTTAAAATTAAAATTTCCCTCCCATTCCCAAATTTTAGAAAGAGGTATCAACATTTTTTTCTCTCTTTTTTTTTGCACACTGAAATTTAATCTTCTAATCTCAACAGGAGACTAATTGCAGAAGGAGGTGCAATTGCCTGATGGCAATTCAGACGGCTCCAAACCTTCCTACCAGTAGGTGGAGCAAAAATGTCATTAATGTAAAGACAAACTTTGAACTAGGACTCTGTAGTCACAGCGGGTGTTCCTTTTCTGTTCTGTTTTTTAATGTTCCAACCAAGGAAGACAGCCTAATGTCTCAAATTCTTTTAGATCAATTTAAGAGTAAAGAGGGGATTCTGTCTGATACAGCATTCAGAGGCATAGCAAAGGAAAAATTGCTGTGCTGGTTCCTGCCCTCCCGTTTGCTTGTCTTGTTTGAGTATGTGGGCAGGAGTGGAGACATGGTTCAGCTCAGCACTGCTCTGATGTATATTCATGGACTTCTGTTTATCTGGCAGTTTCCTTGCTTGTAGCCCTTGGGTGAGTCTAGCAGATAATCTCTTTGTCCTTTAGCTGTTCCATGTACATTTCTTTATTTCCCAGAACACAGTTGTTTCATGCCACATCCAAGATAACAGTCGCCCACTGAAAATAAGCTCCTTTTCCTGTGTTGGTTTTAATTTAATCAGGCAGGTATGTGCTTATTTTCATGGCAAAAACATGCTAAAAAGTCATATATCCTTCAAATACATAGTCTTAAATATAAAGCTAAAGGGTGTGCTAAAGTGTTAGTAGATTTTTCACTCAGACAGTATTCAAGAAAATATTAGACAGAATAACTTATACATTAAAATATTTTGAAAACACCTTTAAACTTTGTTATGCTTCTATAAGCTATGGGTTAATGACAACACGAGACTTGCAACACAGACAAGAATACCTACAAGAATTAACGTTTAAACAGAAAACCTCACAATGAAAAGCCTTTTCATCTCCTGACAGAATCATGCCTGCTGTTTCCATTATTAACAACAAAGCAGAGCTTTACATTAAACCACATCTGAGCACCAGGATGCAGATATTCAAGATGGCCTTTGAAAAGGACCGTCAGAGTCTTGAACAAAAATGTATTTAGAATTTTTTCATCAATCATTAGGAACTTCTTCTCTCTAAAATCAGGTATCTCTAAACTCAGGTATTTCCTGATCAACTTTGACTATTTTACATCTGGCTTTTCATGAAATAACATTATTGTAGTATTTTTTGTTAATTTTACGTCAGTTTAGAAAATGCTAATAGGGGCAAATTCACAAAATTTAATAGTACTTTCATTATTTCATCACCTAATGTCAATTTCATTTTCCAAAAATAAATATATTAATTCAGTTTTGTTTCAAATAATTTGGCCTATTAACAAAAAACTACCTTTTTATATGGCAGTATTAGAGAATTTTAAATGAATGGAATGATACTGAGAGAAATTTTTTCAGAATTTTCATTAAATAGTGAAAACTAAAGTATAGTGCTACTCATTAGAAGAGCAATGAACCTGATAAAGGGTCTGGAGCACAAGTCTTCGGAGGAGCAGCTGAGGGAGCTGGGGTTCTTTAGCCTGGAGAACAGAAGGCTCAGGAGGCACCTTATCACTCTCTACAACTGCCTGAAAGGAGGCTGTAGCCAGGTGGGGGTCGGCCTCTTCTCCCAAGGAACAAGCAATACAAAAAGGAATGACCTCAACTTGTTCCAGGGAAGGTTTAGATTGGATATTAGGAAAAATTTCTTCACAGGAGTTGTCAAGCCTTGGAACAGGCTGCCCAGGGACATGGTGGAGTCACCATTCCTGGAGGTATTTAAAAGATGTGTAGATGGGACACTTGGAGACAAGGTTCAGTGGCCGACTTGGCAGTGCTAGGTTAACAGGTGGACCCGGTGACCTTAAACACCTTTTCCAAATTAAATGGTTCTATGATTCTATGCTTATGAAATTTGGGGCACCTAAGACAATAAAGTGTGAGCTCCAGTGTAGTACTATCCCAGCAGAATGCTAGAAATTTACACACTGAAGATAATCAGCTTTTTAAATTAATTATTTGGAAGCAGTACAGAAGCTATTAGATTTTTAATCATGAACAAGCCTCAAAATATTCAATACATTGTATATGCTAATACCACATAGAAAAAAAGGGTAGTCATGAACAAGAGAAGCACCTAGGCAGGGTATACAAACATGTATGTTCTGCAGCTATTGCCAAAACACTGACTACACCCTGATGAGATTGATTACAGTTAATTGCACTTTATTAGATAGAGACTGACAATTGCATTTCAAGAGTTCATTATTTCCTTCCCCCTCCCCATGTCTTACTTATGTAAAATTATACACATAGAAAGTGCCCCAAATCAGTGTTTTACTGGCACAACAACAACAACAAACCCCAAATGTAGAACCTTATAAACTCTCTCCTGTCAAGCCACACATTTAAGATTCGAAACTCACATGAACAAATTTCAAAAACTGGTTCTGTAAAGGTTTTTAATAGTTTCTAGAGCTATAAAAAGGGATAGTAAAGGGCCCTGGGGCACAGGGAGATTAAATAAATTGTTAATGTCAGCATTTCAACTTGCATTGGAGGGGAATGATGCTTCCATAATTTTAATAGCAATTTCATTCTTTATTTTATTTACCTTTTTCTGTGCCTTGGAAATATATATATATATATCTCACCAGTCTATTGTTCCCGCTGGCCCACAAGCAAGTACAAAGACTTGAAGGGGTTGTCAAAATACATCCTATACTAATACTATTTAAAGCCACATCTCAAGAAGCCAACAAAGGATAAAGGAAAATTTTAAATACTGATTAAGAACTAGAAATGCATAGTTCTTGCAAACAGCTCTCTCAATATTTCCTTGAAACTTGACTCACTGTAAGTATCTAGAAGTATGTTATAGTAACCGGATTCTCTTCATAAGAATGTTTTTATATTTTTTATAGTTTTAAAAAGAAAAATGGCCAAAACTTATCTTCAAATTCAGCCATAGGGATGTAAAATATTAATTTACTAAATAAGTTTCTAATAAAAGAGTTACTATATTTTACTACAGTTAAAATCATTATTATATTCTATTAATTTTTAAGTGTAAATTGATTTTGTTATGATGTTAGAGAATTCAGCAATACTCTTATTAATCACTTTCATAAGTGCCAAAAAATACCATAATAATACAAAACCCTGAGAGCTCAACATCTGGGAAAGCAATTTACACCCTGAACTATAAAACAAAGAACAAGAACAGGTACCTGTGGAAGGATGTGAAGGACAAGAAAGTCAGTGGAAAAAACCAACATCAATTTGTCAAGGGTAAATCCCATTTGACCAATCTGATTTCTGTCTATCAGGAGATTATTTGCTCGGAACCAAGGATGTAATTTGCCTTGATTTTAGCAAGGCTTTTGGCACAGTCTGCCATGACACCCTTCTCACAGATAAACTGGTAAGATCTGGACAGATGGACCACAGATGGGTGGGAATCTGGCTAAAGTGTCAAGCTCAGGGGGTGGTGGTTAATGGCTCAAAGTCAAACTGGCAGCTGATCAGGAGTGGAATTCCTCGGGGGATGATAATGGATCTCATATGCCATGGGCTACAAAATGGCAGATGAGCAGAATGCTTTAAATGAGCCTTTGACAGCCTTCTCCTTGGGTTGTTTATGTCTTCTTTCCCTCTTAAACACACTTTCAGCTAAAGAACTTTTGTAGGAATGAAAGTATAACCGTGGCACCTTTGAGATTATCACAATGTAGTAGCCCTATTTTGCTTCATTTTGGTTTTGTTTGGCAACTCCTAAAGGCTTAGGAAGTTCCTAATCTGTTTTTAACCAAAGCTTGGCTACATCCACATGAACAGCAGAACAGGCATAGCATACAGTCTTGACAAAATCCTTTTAAAAAGACACTTGGACATTACAATTGCTTGTTAACATCTTTTTACTGACTTAAAAACCTACTAGATCTGAATTTAGCAGGTCAGGAAATCATGCTCATCTATGATTTTAAAAAGGATGCTGTTCACATAATAACAGTAGACCTAGTTCTTAGAACTATTCAGTTTTGTGTCATATTTTGGGGAACTGCCTCAGAACAGAAAGACGGATTTCTTAAAATGTCAATGCACAATTTTATCAACATTTTAACATTTGCATCTTCTCCCTTTTGTCTCTATGTATTTCTTTTTCTCAGGTGTAGTTTAACTTGATGTAATCTCTCCATTCCAACACTATAAAAGATAAAAATAAAAAGTTATCAGCTGTAAAAGACTGCAAAAACTTAATGCCTCGTGCTTGCCTTAGCAGGTGACTGTGAGGATGTGTGATATCTAAATGAGCTATTTGCACTTAGTGCTTGCTGCAAGCAGCTGATTTCTGCTCAAGCATTCCAGCATCGTGAGTCAGCATGAGGGTAAATGTTTTATTTCTAAGGCAGTTAAATGGTCTATGACATTAATTACTCATGGGTGCTTTTACAGAAAGTTTTGAAACCCTGTAGAAAGTAATTAGATAGTTTTATTTCGTTTGTGTATATGACATAACCAAGTCTGACAGACAACAGATTACTTATTCTATGTTAAACAGCTCCTAAATTCAGGAAAGCGTAATTTGAATTGAGTCTTAGAACTTCTGTCTATCAATATTTTCACTCCATTACAGGAATATCAATAGCACACCAGCAGTGATTCAGAATTTCCCTTCCATTATTTGCTCTGTGGAGCTCTACATTTATTGGTCTGCTTCTGCTTGTCTGTGGTTAGTTAACTTTCATGTTTCTTTAACAGGCATTTGGTATTCCCTTTAAGAGGTTAGTTTAACCTCTATTGAATTTACAATTTGGTAGCCATGGTTTTCTGTGAAGGCAATTGTTTCTTTAGTTTTTTTTTCCACTGCTTCTTACTCTTTTCCACCTTGATCTTGAAATGTATCAAAGCTCTGGATTAAGAGTGGAACTGAACCCTTTGGTCTACTAAAAATAATGAACATCCTCTTAATGATTTCACCATACAAATATTCAGCCAAATTGGGGTTTTTTGGGAACAAAACCACTCAATTCAAAGCAACAAAACCCATTAAAAAACCCCCAAAAACCCGAATTGCTTAAGAGCCTAACTTGGCAAACCACACAAGCTCATATTACTGAAGTTTGCAGAAAAATTTTAAGAAGGATAGCTTGCTATTTCTTTGAAAGAGTGGCTCTCTGGTCATAGGGGGCAAAAATCAGTGGTTTCTACTATGAGGCAACTGAACTTCTTTGTAGTGATCAGTACTGTTTCTCTGTGAGTCAGTATAACTCCTTCAACTTACAATGATAGGACCAAATGAACCATAACATCCTAAAATACAATAACGTAAATCAATATTTCAGCCATTGTACTGATAAGGATTTTTTGTCTTGGTTATTAAGTCAATAGAGTGTGTGAGGCTCAAGCCTATGAGTGATGCTTGTCAAGATGCTTTTTTAAATTATAAAGTACCATATTAACTTAAACTGATTCATGTGTTGGAAATCATTTATCTGGCCTTTATTTGTTAATATTGGCTGCATGCTTGCCCTGGCTTAAAAAGTAAAAACAAAGTTCATTTTTCAGATATTTAAAAACCCAAGCCCATATACTATACTGCATTTTTGCATCCTAGACACTTGGAATTCTGTCAGTATATTGAAGTACAATTTATAGCATGAATATTTTATGTATTTCCTTCTGGCATTACAATAATTTTGAAAGAATTACCTCACCTATAGAACATGCTGGAAACATGAACCTGCACTTAACTGGAAGAGAGGCTATGGCATTACTGTGCCAGAGTAAAGTAGCCATGGACAGCATTCTAACATATATGCCAGGATTTATTAACTTATCACTCAAAAATTACTTTGTTATATTCTATTAAATTTCCTTCAAATAGGAACCTAGTGGAAATGGCATGTTGGTATGAATTTTGGGATCCTGACAGCAAATCAGAATATTGATTTATAAAATAAATAATATTTATGAAAACTATAACAACTGTAACTAATAATTTGGTTTATAACACCATAAGCTACCTAATCTTTCTCTTTTTCAAGTTTTCCAAAAGTTAGATGAATTTAAAACTCATTATAACTTACTTGTTTTGTAAACACCAGAATAGTTTTAGAAAGCTATGAAGCATGAAGAAATGAATCTAAAATCTAAAAGAAAATGTTTCTTTACATAGTAAGTAGTGAAATTCTGGAAAGTGTTGCTGCAGGAAGCTGTGGAGGCAGATGTTACCAGCAACTTCAAACAGAATTGGTAAACAATGACTCTAGGATCAGATACTAAAGGGAAGAGGAAAACAGGTATCCTCTAAAATCCTTTTCTGCTCTTTCAGCATCCACAATGCTGTGGTAGGGAAGAGATGATGTAAAATGGGCAGATGGTAAAGAAAAAATGAAACAGTGCCAAGCCATGGCCAGTGAGCCAAGGTTGCTGTCCAGCACCAGTGCAGAAGGGGATCTTAGCAAGGGATGTTTTTGCTCACATTGTGTCTCTGTGAGACACCAAGGATTAGAGATCAGGGACAAACCCTGGCCATCCACACTCCATTTCATCTTCTCTCAGTTACTTTTGCCCATCATCTCTTCCTCACAGGAGCATAAAGGCTTCACTCTCTCTTACACAGTGTTTTCCTGGAGAGACTCCACAAAACTACTATTATGTTGTTCCATGTTGAGAAAATGGGTCTGGAGATTGTTTTTTTAATTACATTTATTCTTTTAATTTTACACCAGCTGTGACTTTAACAGGTGATTATTTAGGTGGAAATAGTCAGTGCATTTTCTTTTGATGTTCTTTTTCCATGATAAGGAACAGAGGTTACAGCATGACTGGTGAGTGATTAATCTCACTTCCAAATTTGAACTCTGACAATAACCTGTACAACATGAGTCAGGCCTTTTCTAAAGTGTCAGATGCAATGTGCAGGCCCAGAACTCTCTTCATCCACAAGATTTTCTCCACGCTATCGCTGTAGGCTGGCCATAGCCCATTGCTGGCAGATGGAGTCCAAGATGAGACAAAGTCAGCTGAGTGGAACAATGCCATGAGCGTTGGGAAGCCCTCTCCTGAGAACCTGCTCACACAGCTGGGGCTAGCAGTGTGCACAGCTGCATTCACCTGGACAGACTCAGTCTGGATATTGTCACTGCCTGGGTCCAATTCCTGGAAAGCTGGTATTCATTTTCGTGGTGAGGAGAACTTCTGTGATATGGAAAGAACCCACGTACTCAGTATTGTGTGTGTGTGTGTACACATACCCCTCCTTTTAATCCTCTCTCAGTGCCCTACCTAAGTCACAGAATTCCCTTGCCAGATGCATCCTGTTCCTGTCCAATCCAACTGTGCAGAGCACTGTGGGAAGGAGATGGTGTGTGGGTGGGAGAAAGGATTATTTACAGTCACTTGGTTTGTCATATCTTTGGAAAAAAACATTTCTTGCATTTGGTTCTTCCTTGGCTACCTACAGGCAGCAACACATGCTGCCAGGAGTGTTTCACCCTGTGTTTTCCACTGGCACTCTTCCTTACACTTTTAACTACTTAATCCCTTTGTGGTGGATTTTTTTGCTTGTTCAATCAGGTTTGTCTTGGTTTGGTTTGTTAATTTTGTTTTGTTAGCTGCTCTTCATAGTAATTTTTCACCCTTCTTCTTTTCAGGAAAAACTTTTTGATTCTCTCAGAAGAGATGGATCAATTCAGCTCTATCAAAACCTAACACTTGTCATAAGCAGATCACATAAGTCCCTCCAACATTAAAACCTTTCTATAACAGAATTGATCTTGTGTAAATGGCATACAGCATTAGTGATGTCCAGCTAACACTGTGTAAATTAAGTGGCAGAAGCACAGACGTCAGCATCACCAGGGACAGCACTCTTAATGTATATGAGAGGTTTTATTGCTCAAAATTTACTTCAGTATAGTCTGTATGATTCCCTTAAAATGTTAGCCCCTTAGAAAAAAAAAAAAGTTTTATTTCTGAGTCACCTCTGCATTTGACATCCAGTGGCACTTCCACTTTACTTTCTTTTAAGGAAATTTTAATCATTAGTATCAGTAGAAGTTAGGCTTTTCTTCTTTTTTTAGTAGAAACTTCTTTTTAACCATAACATTTTCTCATTTTTCATCATCTGCCTTAGTTTAAGTCTCTGCATCCTTTCAATGTTGTTCAGATTTCTTCTCAGCTTTACTATACAGAGAATTATTTAGCCTTACTATGGTCATTCCTACCTGTCCAATCCATTTATGTTTCTAGAGATGTTTCCAGTGCCATAAATTTGAAATATCTTGCTCAGGCTAAAATTTAATATGGAACTTGAGAATTTAAAGATGTGTTTTCTATTAACTACTATTGTAAATTAATTAATTTAAAAACTAGAAAAAATATTTAGTTCTATCTACTGGCTCAAAAATATGCACTCAATATGACCATCTACATGACCAAATAGTCTACATCATTGCAAAGAAAACAAACATTTGCAAAAAAAATATACTAATTGCAAAGTAAATTATTTAAAATTAGGTATCCATGGAGTATTTTACCTTATTTTTTTAGTATTGCCTTGTATTTCTGGGTAGGCCTGCTGGCAGCAGGCATGCAAGTGGAGCTGATCCTGAATACCAGGCCCCAGGGAAAAAAAAAAAAAGTTGAGCCAATAATTAAAACTTGTATTTCAGCCTATGTATTCCTATACCAAAGAATTCTGGGTAATCCAATTTTAGGAACAAAACTGATCTTTTCAAGATATATTATTTGGCATGTCACCATTACACAATGAAGCAGAAGGGACTGGAATATTACAGAATTTGTATTATTGTCCTCAGTAGACATGAATAAAGGACTTAACTATCAGTACCTCCCAGGCCCTATTATTTGGAAGGGGTGAAAACAAATCTCCCGTAGGAAACTTACTGCTCTTTTACTCACTTTTAAAAAGTTCTTTGGCTTCTTTAGGCAAATATTTTTGGAGGCATCAACTTTTTAAAAAGGAGAGCAAACATACCTACAGGGTATTTCTCCATCATGCGGAGAAGAATGTCACTTCTGGGTTAGATTTATGGCTCTTCAGTAAAACACACATCACCATCAACAAAAAAACAGACCAAATAAAAAACCCCCAACAAACAAACACCCTTCCCCTCCCCCATAAAACCCCCCCAAACTGACAACCAACCAACAACAAGAAAACCCAAAAAAATCCCAAATTATACCATCAAAAAACCCAACAACACTATTAAAAAAGAGCATGAGAGGTAAAAGTTATTTGGCCAGCAATACCAAAGTTGCTTACTGAGGGCTTCCCTGTAGAATTTTTTTTATATTAGTTGCATGAAAATTTATACATCTACTGAAACTGGTCTGACTAGAAAACTAGGCAAGAAATACAAGGCAGGTAAATCCCTAGGTAGTCGTGTGAGAAAATATGGAACAGATCCCACCTCTGTTCTTTACAATTAATCTAAACGAAAAACATTTTCTTACTCCTCATCAGGTGGATCTGGAAATTCTAAAAGGAGCATAGGTCTCATTTCAAGCTATTGAAGAATCCATTGAGACAGGTTAGTGGATTGTCCTATTTAAAACAGTTATAAACGACTTTTAGTGAAAGCAAGCATAGCTAGATTGATGGAGCATATCATGCAGTTTCTAGAACTAAACAGGTTAGACTTAATGCTTGATAGTTCCCAAGGCAGCCGTCCTTACACTCAGCAGAGACTCCAAGCAATGACTGCTCATCAAAGGGTAGAGAAATGCAGATATTCCTCATGCACAGAAGGACAAATTTGGAAACTTTAGCAGTACCACTGTCATAGCTCCAGAGTGACAGACAAGTGTTCCCAAGAGCCCTTCAAAACAACATGCATGGATCTGGCCTCATCAACTGTGTTATCCTCCCCTGCCATAAAGGAGAAAGTTTTTATATAAGCATATTTAAAAAAAAACTTAGTGATATGAGAATATATTTTCTTTTCTTTTTTCTTTTTTTTTTTTTTTT